>JADLZN010004766.1:0-129213 GCA_018155175.1 Sinocyclocheilus anophthalmus
GAGGCAAAGTACAATTAGATCCGTTTCCTCGTGATGGCTCGTTCAAAGATAAAGATATAAAGGGCCAGATCAGGTTAAAACGACTGATAAAAAATCTTTTTTTTCAAATGTCCCATGTTGACTCCCCCAGCTCGGCCCCGCCTCGGTATGATACTGTTACAAAGCCTGAAAAGAAAAATTAACTCCTAATCGTCTGTACCCGCAACTACCTAGTGCAACTGATGGTTACACTTTACTTGAAGGGGTGTGCATAAGACTGACATGGCACCTTCATAATCATGACATGGCACCTTCATAATCATGATATGACACATATCATGAATATGAAGGTTTTTTATGCATGTTTATGACAACTGTCATTAAGTGTCATTTGCTCAGTTATGTAATTTTTAATGCAAAGCTGACATTGTTTGAGATGTCTTTGTTATGGGCAATGGTTAGGGGTAAGGGTAGGGGTAGGGTTAGGTCAAACAATGTCATATTTGCATTAAAAATTACATAACTGAGCGAATGAAACATAATGACAGTTGTCATAAACATGCATTAAAACCCTTAATATTCATGACATGTGTCATGTCATGATTATGAAGGAGTCATGTCAGTCTTATGCATACCCCTTCAAGTAAAGTGTTACCCAACTGATTTATACCCATTTGTGCAGATTCCAGACGGGTTTAAAATAACCCTGCTGGCAATGTCTGATGCTGCCGCGATTGCTAAAGATTTGCCAGATCCTTTACGGTGTCCGCATCAATATGTGTCTCTATTGAAGCGTTTAACCGCGTACAGTCAATTGACAGGGGGCGTGATTATCGCTTCATTTTGACTAAGACACTGCTGCCAGAAATTACAGAGAGGGGGAGAAGAAATTAAGGAGGAAGAGTGATTTGAAGAGTTTGATTGCAGAGATTGATGCTTTTTGCTTTGAGTTTTTGAGTCCTAAACGGGGGGATGCGCCGCCATTCACCACGGTGCTTTATCAAAAGGTGTAATCCATTAGATCAACATTCTCCTTGTTTGTCAATACGTTTTTTGAATAACATGCAAAAAAAGAAAAATCGGCCCAAAAATTGGTTCGTTGAACAACTTCGAATGTTAACAATATTTCGTTGACGCTTGTCTCGGAGACTGACGTGAGCTTTCCACCGGGGGGCTTTTTGACGCCTCGAGGAAACCGTACAGCAATGATGCTGCCAGCTAATTACTGTTGCTCAAAGCATGTTCAAAGCATTTTGGGCGGGCAGGGGCGGCAGGGGTCGAAGAAAAAAGTCTAGTCTCGTTATGATTGTAAAAAAAACAGTGGCCAGGTTCGAAAAATTTTCGAAAAAGTCTGTTATTATTGTGGAATTGCGGGACACTTCGCTAACGCTTGCAGAAAAGCAGGGGGGAATTT
This sequence comes from Sinocyclocheilus anophthalmus, assembly GCA_018155175.1. Classification (NCBI taxonomy): domain Eukaryota; kingdom Metazoa; phylum Chordata; class Actinopteri; order Cypriniformes; family Cyprinidae; genus Sinocyclocheilus; species Sinocyclocheilus anophthalmus. The sequence continues at coordinate 1,394 of JADLZN010004766.1, forward strand.
CGGTTTGTTTTTTTATCCCTGTTCGTTGTGAAATGACACCAACTTTACCAATAACTTCTAAAGACAATCCTTCTTTGCTTAAGATGCACGCATTTGCAATAATACATGATGCTCCATTTTGCCTTTTTTGGGTGGGATTGCTATTTGCTGCCTAAATGGGGGTGGCTCAATATACTTCAGGGTGCCTTGATCATATTACTTTTCAGAATAATTCTCTGCAACTCATGTTTCTGTCTATTCTCTGACTGTTGAAACAGGAAGTGCGACCACTGAGGGTGAGGCTGCAACTGCAGCCTTACCGGAAAAAGGGGATGTCAACCCTCGCTTGTGGGCGGAGCATAAGGATGATGCGGGCCTCATAGATGTCCGCCCTTATGCGGCTACTCTGACCAGACACACACCAGTCTATTGTAAGCAATACCCTCTCTCCAAATAAAAAATCGATGGGATTCGGCCTATTATAGAAAATTTGCTGGCACAAGGCATTCTGATCAAGACTCACTCACCCTACAATACACCGATCAATCCAATAAGAAAAGCGAATGGTTCCTGGTGATTGACACAGGATCTTAGAAAGATTAATGACATAATTAAACCATTGGCTCCTATTGTACCTGATGTGCACACAATACTTAATTCTATTCCTAGTTCACATGCCTATTTCACAGTTATTGATCTATGCTCTGCATTCTTTTCCATTCCTGTAGATCCTGGCTCGCAGCCGCCTCCACCTGTTGCCTTCACCTTGATCATGCCTCAACTTTAGCTGTGAGGTCTAGATCCTCAGGGCTGAGAGATTCTCCGGCTGTGTTCGCCGCCGTAGTGCACGCAACGTTAGCGGATGCTCAACTCCCTCCTGATTCCTGTCTGCTACAATACGCGGACGACATCCTCGTTACTGGTGCCTCTGCGGACCAGTGCGCTGCTGCCTCTAGCATCGTCTGCAACATCCTGGCGGAAGCTGGGTTCAAGGCATCAAGAGAAAAGCTTCAGTGGGTGCAGAGGAGGGTGGATTACCTCAGACATGAATTGTCACAAGGTACAATAAAACTGTCTGCTGATCGTATCAAAGCCATTGCTACGTACAAACGGCCCTCCACGAAGAAGCTAATGCAAAGTTTCCTGGGCTTGGTGAACTATTGCAGAGCGTGGGTGCCGAACTGTTCCATGTATGACAAAATCTTGAGAGCAGCCACCGTGCAAGACTCTGATGACATTGCATGGACAGTAGAGATGGAACACGCATTCAGACATTTGAAAGCATCCTTGACAAGGCCACCTGCCCTTGGCCTACCGACATATACAACTGACTTTCATTTGTACGTGCACGAAGGTGGGGGAACAGCCGCCGCAATCCTGGCCCAGGAGCACGGGGGCATTTATCACCCAGTAGCGTATCTGTCTAAAACCTTAGACTCGGTGGCTAGAGGGCTTCCAGCCTGTCTGCGCGCAGTGGCTGCAGCGGCGATCATGGTGCAGGATGCAGAACGTATAGTGTTGTCACATCCACTGATAGTGCACACCTCTCATCAGGTAGGAGCTATTATGCACAACATTTCTACGCAGCATATCACTGCTCAACGATGTTCTGGCTATGAAGCAATATTATTAGCTACTGCTAATTTAACATTGAAACCAACTTCCGTAGTTCATGGCCCAACCTTATGTTTGCATAAGTTGTTATTGCAGGGTGAATTTGAGGACAGCGATCATGACTGCCTAGCCAGGATTCATAATTCGACGGCTTGCAGGCCAGATGTGTCCGCATCTGTCCTGGAGGAGGGGAAACATTGGTATGTAGATGGATCATGCTATAAACCAAATGATAATGAATACTGGTGTGGGTATTCGATTGTTGAATTACCTGACTGTGTCATTGAGGCCTATTCTCTGCCATATAAATCAGCACAAGTGGCAGAATTAATTGCGTTAACAAAAGCTTGTCAATTGGCAAAAGATCAGTGTATCAATATATACACCGATTCAAAATATGCACATGGAATTGTACATGATTTTGCCAAACTGTGGGAAGAAAGGGATTTTAAAACTTCAGAAGGAAAACCCATATCCCACCACAGTGTTGTGGCTGAACTGATTCATGCAGCACAGTTACCGTCAAAATTGGCTGTGATAAAAGTAACTGGGCATGCATCAGGAGAGTCAGAAGAGGCAAAGGGAAATAGACTTGCAGACGAAGTAGCTAAATGGGCAGCTAGAGATGTCCTATCAAGTCCACATGTTGACAAAGCAGGCACAGAGGTGCCCATGATGTCCTTTGTGTTGACCAATGATTTGGATATTAAACTATTACAAGCAAACCCCACTCAAAGTGATCTAAAACACTGGGCAGCGAATGAGGCAAAACCAGATCAAGCAGGTATTTTGAGAGATAAGCAGGGCAGGATTGCTCTGCCAGCCTCTACCATTGTTATGCTATGCAGACACTATCATGGTGTCTCACATGTGTCAAAAGAGAAAGTGATTAAAAATTTGAATCAATCGTATTGTATAGCAAATGTAAGAAAAAATACCTTGTTGTTATTAGATGCTTGTTTGATCTGTGCTAAGACCAATCGACATAAAGCTAGTAAACATGATTCTCTTACACACCAGGAACTGCCATTCCAGCATTTACAAATAGACTTTACACACATGCCTCCTTGTGGAAATCACAAATATTTGCTTGTGATAGTGGACCGTTTCTCCAAACGGCCTGAGGCTTTCCCGTGTGGAAGAGAAAATGCACAGACTGTAGTGAAGGTACTTGCTAAGGAGATTATACCTCGTTTTGGTATACCAACGGTTATAGAAAGCGATAATGGTACACCGTTTGCCTCCAAGGTTACCCAGTTGCTAGCTAAAGAGCTAGATATTAACTGGCATCTGAACATACCCTATCATCCCCAGTCGTGTTCGGTAGCGGAACGTTTGAATCAAACGATAAAAGATCGAATTACGAAAGCATGCATGGAGACAGGCCGAAATTGGGTCGACGTACTACCTGCAGTGTTGGCAGAAATAAGAATGTCCCCCTCATCGACAACAAAGATGTCTCCATTTGAAATACTAATGGGCAGACCGTTCCCCACCCCGTGGGTTAAGGGTCGTGCTGGTAATCTCTCCACAGGTGACACGGAGGTGATCATCACGGATTACGTGGATTCCCTGGTCAAAACTTTAAATAGCATAAATGGTGATGTTTCTCTCTCTCTCCCTCTTACTGCAGAGAAGCCGACTCATTCTTTTGCTCCAGGCCAACAGGTGTTGATAAAGTGCCTGAAACCTCCAAAGCTCGGAGAGCCAAAATATCTTGGACCTGCGACTGTCATCGCTGTGACGCGGACAGGGGTGCTGACTGATATCCAGCCACAGTGGATCCATGCATGCAGGCTGAAGGCGGCTCCGGAGACAGAAGGGGATCTGTGCATCGTATCTGCAGCAGGATCGAGTTCGAGGAGCTGAGAGAGGAATCGAGGTGCGGAAGAGGCGGAAGGAGAAGCAAGAGTCTAAAATCATCATTCCTGATAGTTGTGTGACCATGGGTATGAGACAAATGATATACCTGGTCATTCTGATAAGTTTGTTTACTTGTACGCACACTTTTATAAGTACAGGTAATGAAACGTGGCTTGGGCATGATGATACACCCCATGCCTATGCCACGAATATGTGGTGGAGATTTGCTAACTAAACGGCAAAGGCCGAAGGGAAAAGGGGTCTTGTTATGTCTGTACAAAAAATGCCCCACAGTGCGGTCGGTCCCCGGGTAATTGTTGAAGCCCCACCACTGCAAGATTGGGAATGCATTTCTTTTATTAGTGTTGCAGGATTGGTTCCTGCTTTGAAGACTTCTGGACAATGGAGATGCAGACCAAATGGTACAATATGGTTTATACCCCAAGTGTTTGTAAGAGTGACAATCGTGAGTTCAATCCCTGACTCATTATTTTGTGTAGAAAGAATTGAAGGAGAACAGAAGTTGGGTGTAATTCCATTGAGCAAGTGTGATCGCGTTTATCAATATTGCCAAATGAAAAGTATTACACGCTGTCATTGTTGTCTTTTGAATGCAGGAAAAGTTAAAATAGAGGAATGTGCTAACAAGAATCCACTTCCCATAACGACCGTGGTTGTTTATGGGTGGAGTAATGAAACTATAAGAGAAAAATGTGATTTCTTCTGTTCTTATGGAGGAGATCCAAGATGCCGTATGTATGTCCCAAATAGAAGGGGAACTTGCAGCGGAGTGTTTATTGTATTCATGTTTATTGTAAACAAAAAGCGGCAAATTGTTAGAAAACATTCTCTGTCTTTAGAATGGTTCCAGATGTTTTCACCCCTCCTCTCCTTTTTCCCTCTCTCTCACTCGCCCTCCCTGTACAGCGCACTCTCTCTGAATCCCCCTCCTCCATCTGCTCTCTCTCTCTCTTGTATGATGTTTTAAATATCTCTTACTCATATTCGAGGTACGCATGCGCACATGTATGCATTAGCTTTTCTTGGTTCAAATGCTCAAATAAGGACATGAATGCTAGGACTACAAGGTAAAGGAGTTCGTGATGAACTATGACGAGAGTTCCGCATCCTTCGCCAAAGTCTATTCCTAATATGTCCATGTTTTTCTGTACATGTGGCTATTTTATATAAACATGTTCTTGGCCAAAATCCTATATGCATGTCATCTATATCCTCATTGGTTAAAGGGTTGAAACTCCCCTCGACATATGCCTATATAATATCTTTGTATCTATGAATAAAGTATTTTGAAGTATTGAGAAAACATTTGAATGTGTGTTTTCTTGCTTCCCGGCCGTTATACACTTTAAGGGACTGAGAATTTTTCAAGGCGGCAAAGAGATATCGAGGGACCAATTGTTATTTTACTAACAAGTATAAAACAATGAACTGAACCGAATCTCACCCGCAGTGCCACCTGATGCTTCAGCTTTGAGTTAGCAAAGGCAAATGTGCTGATCATTCCAATGCAAATAGCAATTCCTGAGAAATACAAAGAAAATCAAGAGAGAATCAGCACCTTGTATTTCACATATCACCTGAAAAGACACTGAATATTAACATGATTATAATATCCATTCCAACATAATGAAAACACCAGTGGCTTTACATTGCATATCAGAGAAAAACAATCTCAGTGTTAACAGCTGTGATTTTGACCCATGCCTTCAACAGCAAAGGCAGCTCATAATATATTGAACCTACCAAGCTTGTGCTGAAAGCAGTTTTTAGCGAGGAGAATGAGGATAAAAGGGAATCCCCTCTGAAGCCATGTGACCATGGCCTTGAGCTCAGAGAGAGCAGGAGCTGGTGTAGAGGCATCATCACCTGGGAACAGGCAGTTATGGGAGATGGCTTTATTGCCAAATACTGAGATAAATACCACTGCTTTCACGCCAATTTTAAATGTCAACATTAAGTCTTATCCACACTGTAGGTTATTAATGCATTTTTAGATTTAATTTTGGATGTTTTTTAAATCTAAAAATGATAATAACCTACAAAAACATATTTAAAAACCTTTTTTTTTTCTAAATGTTAACTGAAAATAATTATATATATATATTATATATATATATACACAGTATCTCACAGAAGTGTGAGTACACCTTTTTTTTCTTAAATGTTTAAACTGAAATAATATATAATATATTATATATTATATATATAATATATATCTATATATATATATACACAGTATCTCCAGAAGTGAGTACACCCCTCAACATTTTGTAAATATTTTATTTATTTATGTGACAACACTGAAGAAATGACACTTTGCTGCAATGTAAAGTAGTGATTGTACAGCTTGTATAACATTGTAAATTTGCTGTCCCCTCAAAATAGCTCAACACACAGCCACTAATGTCTAAGCCGTTGGCCACAAAAGTGAGTACACCCCTAGGTGAAAATGTCCAAATTGAGCCCAATTAGCCATTTTCTCTCCCGGTGTCATGTGACTCATTAGTGATACAAGGTCTCAGGTGTGAATGGGAATCAGGTGTGTTAAATTTGGTGTCATCGCTCACACTCTCTCATACTGGTCACTGGAAGTGCAACATGGCACCTCATGGCAAAGAACTCACTGAGGATCTGAAAAAAAGAATTGTTGCTCTACATAAAGATGGCGTAGGCTGAAGATTGCCAAGACCCTGAAACAAAGCTGCAGCACGGTGGCCAAGACCATACAGCGGTTTAACAGGACAGGTTCCACTCAGAACAGGCCTCGCCATGGTCGACTAAAGAAGTTGAGTGCACGTGCTCAGCGTCATATCCAGGGGTTGTGTTTGGGAAATAGACGTATGTGTGCTGCCAGCATTGCTGCAGAGGTTGAATGGGTGGGGGGTCAGCCTGTCAGTGCTAAGACCATACGCCGCACACTGCATCAACTTGGTCTGCATGGCTGTCGTCCCAGAAGGAAGCCTCTTCTAAAGATGATGCACAAGAAAGCCCGCAAACAGTTTGCTGAAGACAAGCAGACTAAGGACATGGATTACTGGAACCATGTCCTGTGGTTCAGATGGTGTCAAGCGAGTGTGATGGCAATCAGGTGAGGAGTACAAAGACAAGTGTTTCTTGCCTACAGTCAAGCATGGTGGTTGGAGTGTCATGGTCTGGGGCTGCATGGGTGCTGCCGGCACTGGGGAGCTACAGAGGGAACCATGAATGCCAACATGTAATGAGACATACTGAAGCAGAGCATGATCCCCACCCTTCGGAGACTGGGCTGCAGGGCAGCATTCCAACATGATAATGACCCAAACACACCTCCAAGACGACCACTGCCTTGCTAAAGAAGCTGAGGGTAAAGGTGATGGATTGGCCAAGCATGTCTCCAGACCTAAAAGGAAGGTGGAGGAGCGCAAGGTCTCTAACATCCACCAGCTCCATGATGTCGTCATGGAGGAGTGGAAGAGGACTCAGTGGCAACCTGTGAAGCTCTGGTGTACTTCATGCCCAAGAGGGTTAAGGCAGTGCGGGAAAATAATGGTGGGCGCACAAAATATTGACACTTTGGGCCCAATTTGGACATTTCACTTAGGGGTGTACTCACTTTTGTGGCCAGTGGTTTAGACATTAATGGCTGGGTGTGGAGTTATTTTGAGGGGAGGTGGGGGGGAAAGCCCAAATTTACCCTGTTATACAAGCTGTACACTCACTACTTTGTAGCAAAGTGTCATTTCTTCAGTGTTGTCACATGGAAAGATATAATAAAATATTTACAAAAAGGGGGGGTGTACTCACTTCTGTGAGATTACTGTAGAATATATTTTTTATTTCCCCAACTAGTTGCCAAGGCAACATTTCTCGTTTTAATTTAGTTTAATTTGATGTACCGAAATAACTAAAACTAAAAGTGAAAAAAAAATACTAAAAATGACAAAAACACACAACAAAATGGAAAATATAAAAATATAAATTATATAATTTTTTTATAAAGAAATTAACACTTTTATTTAGCATTACATTGATCAAAAGTGACAGTAAAGACATTTATGAAGAATCCTGAAAAATATGAAAGGGGACATCGGATGAAATTTTCACATTTTTGGGTGAGCAGTAGCTCATTATCATTTAAAGAGACATGCACCGAAAAGGTAGCTTGGACAAGCTAAAAAGGGTGTTGTTTTACACGACCATTGAAGAATTTTAACCAGTATGTTTTTTTTATTAAGACCCTAATGAATCATAACATCTTGTGGAAAATGGGCATCCAATGTCCCCTTTAAACAGCGGCACTGTTTTGAGCGTTGATGATAATAAGAAACACAGAAGCTCTTACTTCCATCATCTCTACTCCCGTGTCTCTCAGCAGAGGTGGCCGCATGCAGGAGAGAAGAGCGGTGCTGGCCGGAGTGATGATGATGATGGTGCTGAAGAGGGCGAGGGAGATAAGGTGGGTTCTCCGTCCGGTGAGAGCCTTCGTCCCTTGATGAGGACGCCATCTGGATGAAGACATCCGGTGGAGAACCCAGAACCAGCCCTGCAGCCTGGAAAGGAGCTGAGGACACGTTCCCAGCAGAGACGCCCACCAGACCAGAGAAGAGCTGCTGGGGCGACGTAGGAGAGTCTGGCTTCAGACAGTCAAACACTCCTCCTTCATCAAGGCTGCTCTCTGAACCGAGAGCTTGACTCCTGTTCCTACAAAATGACAAGAAAGCAGGCTGCATTTACACTGCAAGGTCTAATCAGATCTGATATTCTGACACATACTTGACGGGATCAATAATCAAGTTTTTTTTTTTGTGTTTTTTGTTTGTGGGCTTCAATAACTACACAACATCAACATGATTACAAGAAAGGGTTATTCGAAAGATAATTATATAAAAATAATTATACAAAATAAACAAAACTGATAATTGGATACAAACAAAACAGACGTAACCTTAAAAAAAATACATCTAATTTGTTGACATGAGATATTTGTTTTAATATTTTGAAATAAGCCTCTTATGCTCACCAAGGCTGCATTTATTTGATTAAAAATTCAGTACAAACAGTAATATTGTGAAATATTATTACAATCTAAAATAACCGATTTCCATTTGACTACATTTAAAAAGTCAGTGTCAAGTGATACTAAGAAAATCTTCTAATATGCTGTTTTGTGTTAATTTGTTTATTGGTACTCAAATATGAAAAATGTTCTTATTTATCAATGCTGAAAACAGTTTTTGCTGCTTATTATTTTTGTGGGAATTGTGATGCATCTTTTTAGAATTCTTTGATCAAATTAAATTCAAAAGAACAGTATTTTGTTAATCACATGTCTTTACTGTCATGTTTGTTCAATTTAATACATCCTTGCTGAATAAAAGTATTAATTTCTTTCTTTCTTCTTTTTTAATCTTACCATAAAATTTTGAAAGGTAGTGTATCACGGTTTCCACAAAAATATTAAGAAACAAAAAGTTTCAGCATTGATAGCAAATGTTTCTTGAGTAGTGAATCAGCATATTAGAATGAATTCTGAAGGATCATGTTCAAACAGAAAACAGTTCCTTTAAAGTATAAAAATATTTCACAACATTAATGTTTTTCCTGTATTTTTGGTAAAATAAATTCAGCTTTGGTGAGCATAAGAGACTTTAGTCTCTTTAGTCTTATTAGAGCAAAATTATTTCAAATGTTTAAGCAACTAAGGTAACATAATATTAATCGCTCTCAAACTAATTTCTCACTTCCCATGTGTACTTGCTCAGTGACTGAAATGCAGGCATTCCCATGCATTCAGCAACTTAGTCTGTTTGTCACGTTACAGTGACTTAACTGGTGAAGCTGGTTAACTAAGGATGGTTAACTAAAATTATTTTCAGTAGGATGGGAAACTAAAAAATGTAAATATGTTTAGATTAGATGAGTGAAATCCAACCTTTCTGGCGGCATGCCCTCAGTGTTGCTGCTGTAGCGTCTCTGCATGGCACCCACTTTATCACCAGGAGCTCCAAAACTGGAGAGAAACAAAAAGAAACACAGATTTATGAAAAATGTATGAAAAAATGTTAGCCTTTCACCAGGAGCTCCAACACTGCTTATTTTTTATTGGTACTCAAATATTAAAAATGTTCTTATTTATCAATGCTGAAAACAGTTTTTGCTGCTTATTATTTTTGTGGGAATTGTGATGCATCTTTTTAGAATTCTCTGATCAAATTAAATTCAAAAGAACAGTTTTTATTTGTAACTTTATACAGTATATGTCTTTACTGTCATGTTTGTTCAATTTAATACATTTTATACATATAAAATGTATAAATAATACAAATGCATAAATGTATTATGTATACATAATACATTTAATACGTTTTATATGTACATAAAACGATTACAATTAAATTGTGCAAAAGGACATTGTATGGAATTACACAGCACAACAGGATATTGTGACACAGAAGCAATAGGAAATGTTTAGATTATATATATATATTTATATTTTATATATATATATATATATGATATATATATATATATATATTAATATATATATAAGGGATAGTTCATGTGACACATCTTTTGTGTGGAAACAAAAAGAGAAGTTTACCAGCCACTATAATGAACTACTTTCTTCCATACAATGAAACTGTGACAAGGGGCTTTCATACTCCATAAACGATATTTTAAAAAAGTACTGGTCCATGCTTCTTTGTGAGTGTATTCCTAGTCTACATGATATCTCCGTATGAGGAACAGGCTGAAATTTCCTTATTCACTGGCAATCTTGCTTGACATCCAAAGTTACCTTTCTCTTTACTAATGGAAAAGAGCAGTCAGACACAACTCATGAATATAAGTCAGTCAAGTCAAGTCACCTTTATTTATATAGCACTTTTAACAATACAGATTGTGACAAAGCAACTGAACAGCATTAATTAGGAAAATAGTGTCAATAATGCAAAATGACAATAGTAAACACTCATTTTTCAGTTAAAGACAGTTCATCATTGAATTCAGTGATGTCAACATCCAGCTCAGTTTAAATAATATCTTTGCAATCATGTCAACGATAACGCTGGAAATGAAGTGTCCCCAACTAAGCAAGCCAGAGGCGACATAATAACTCCTATTCTGTCCCACAGAAGAAAGAAAGTCATAAGCATTTCAAAAGACAGACGTGTGTAAATGATGACACAAATTTCCTCATTACTGGGTGAAAGAACGATAAATCATAACATGCACGTGTCTGTGTGAACATATGTATGTGTACTTGTGTATAGATAGACAGACACCTGGCTATTTATGTTTTGGCTATTTGCCATGTTTGTGTGTGTGTAGTGGTACAGATGGATGGATGGATGGATGGATGGATGGAGGATAGATAGATAGATAGATAGATAGATAGACACCTGGCTATTTATGTTTTGGCTATTTGCCATGTTTTGTGTGTGTGTAGTGGTACAGATAGACGGATGGATGGATGGATGGATGGATGGATAGATAGATAGATAGATAGATAGATAGATAGATAGATAGATAGACACCTGGCTATTTATGTTTTGGCTATTTGCCATGTTTTGTGTGTGTGTAGTGGTACAGATAGACGGATGGATGGATAGATAGATAGATAGATAGATAGATGATAGATAGATAGATAGATAGTAGATCAGACAACTGGCTTATTTTGTTGGGCTATTGCCATGTTTGTGTGTGTGTAGTGGTACAGATAGACGGATGGATGGATAGATAGATAGATAGATAGATAGATAGATAGACCACATGGCTAGTGATGTTTTGGCTATTAGACCCATGTTTTTGTGGTGTAGTGAGTGGGTTACAGATATCGGATGGCAGATGGATAGATAGATAGAGAGATAGATAGAAGATTAGATAGATAGATAGAAACCTGGTTATTATGTTTGGCTATTTGCCATGTTTTGTGTGTGTGTAGTGGTACAGATAGACGGATGGAGGGATGGATGGATGGATGGATGGATGGATAGAATAAAGGTCACAGAAAGAAAGAAAGAAAGAAAAAGGTTTACTCTGGTAACCACAGTTTCACAGATTTATTTAATTTTCTATGTTATTAATTGTTTATGATAGCGGTGTAGTAATAATAACTATAGTAACTATATTATTTTATGACAAACTAATATTTCTACATTGTTGGAACATGTCATGAATGAACATGAGCCTTTGAATATTGAATAGTGCTTTTTTTTCGATTTAAGCGCCCATCTAATGTCAAAGAAACGAGAAGAATTATCTTACCTTCATCCTAGCTTGCAACAGACACGCACAAACGACGCTTTAAACGCCGTCTTTCGTAATAATGTTTACCATAAACCTCAGAAATGTGAAAGCATCACTCAATGATGCAGGCTGTAGAGCGGATGTGAACCGATTTGTTTCCGGAAGTACACACAGGTGGGCAGCCAATCACGACGCGTCGTCGCTCCGCATTTCCGCATGGAGAGAGCTGTTGTTGTGCGGCTTGATTTCTGCATAGCTTATCATTTAAATATACCAGCGAAGATTAGAATCGATTCATTAGGTTAACACCGCGCACGTTTTAATCGAATTGATAACAGTCTGGCTTTGTTTGTTTTTGCAGCTCCATCTGTCAGTGCAAGACTAATGAACATTTCATGCCTAAAATGGGTTAGATGTTTATAAAACTCACTGTTTGACAGCTTAGGACGGTAATCGATCTCTATTGGCGGCCTGTGTCGGATAATACGTAACTTGTTGGCCATCCGATCGCTGCCAGTGACAGTGAGTGTTGGTGATGCAAGAGATGCTGTGTTGATGAACCAGCTGCATCTCTCTGTCTGAGATCACCAGTGCTGTTTGTTTAGCTCCATCGCATCTACCTGGCCCTGGTGCACATCCAGAAGAACGCCTCCATGGTGTTCCGCCGGCTCTTGCACAAGCGTTGGGTTCTGGGGGTCGTGTTCGGATTGTCGCTCATCTACTTTCTCTCCAGCACCCTCAAACAGGTATGTAGTGGTGTTGTTTATGCTGCTGTCTCTACACTATTGGGAGGAACCAAGATTGTTTTGGTCTCTTATGCTCACCAAGGCTGCATTTATTTAAAAAAAAAAATACAGTAAAATTGTGAAATATTATTACAATTCAAAATAACTGTTTTCTACTCAAATATGCATTACAGTGTAATTTATTCCTGTGATGCAAAGCTGAATTTTCAGCATCATTACTCCAGTCTTCAGTGTCACGTATCTTCAGAAAATCATTCAGCTATGATGAGTTTGCTCCAATGTATTGATGATAAAATTATCCGAATTGGTTTCTTACTATATTCAAACCGTTTCAAAATAATGGGATTGTTATTTTTTTCTTCAAAATCCATTTTTTTAGGATTCGTTGATGAATAGAGGTGGTTTGAAAAAACGCATTATTTGCAACTTTTGTGTAACATTATAAAGTATAGGTGTAATTTCCATATTTAAAGGGGTCATGTGATGCTTTTTTAAAGATCATTATTTTGTGTATTTGGTGTAACAGAATATGTTGACATGCTTTAATGTTCAAAAAACACATTATTTTTCAAATACTGTGCATTTTTGTAGGTCCTCTTTGCCCCGCCTCTCTCAAACGCTTCGTTTTCTAAAGTCCCTCCTTCCGACAAGCGCAGTCTGCTCTGATTGGCCAGCTGACCCAGTGCATTGTGATAGGCCGTACACCGCATGCACTCGTCGGAAATGTAACGTCCCTTATCATAATCGCGAGTGTCAGCTTTCAAAATAAATGTAAAGACAGAGCAAAGAGAGAAATGTAAAGGGGAACAGAGTCATGTGACAGACAGTGTTGAAGCTGGTATGTGTGCAGTACACACGCCACGGTTAAGATAGCTGACTCCACTGTGATGTGTCTCGCTCTCTCTCTCTCTCTCTCTCTCTCGCGCTCTCTCGCTAAAGATTCCTATCGCGATTTTGCTTTCGCCTAGAAACACACAGCATTTTTCTGACATGCTGCTTCAACACTAACTGAAACCACGCATTCTTTCTTTGCATGCACATTTGGGCTTCATTATGCTAATATTTCCACATAGTGAGGTAGATATGTGGGGGCGTGTTAGTAGGAGCCATTTTAGGGGGGCGTGGCAGAATCTTAACTTTGATAAAGAATAACTCTTTGGTTTTGAGACTTTAGTCTTTGCAGTTATGTCGTGTTCATGGGGGATCTTATCTAGGCACAATCAGCTTGTAACACTCAAAGAGAAAGGAAAACTTGAAATCGCATCATATGACCACTGGAATCTGACCTGCTGAATAAAAGTATAATTGTCATTGAATGGTTGGTAGTATATCATGGTTTCCATAAGCAGCAAATAATACAATAGTTCAGCACTGATTTTTGAAGGATCATGCGACCCACTGGTGTAATGATGCTGAAAAGTCAGCTTTGTCATCACAGGAATAAATTTAATTTGAAATATATTAATAAAAAAAAGAGTTATTTTAAATTATAATATTTCACAATATTACCATTCTATTGTATTTTCGATCAAATAAATGCAGCCTTGGTGAGCAGAAGAGACTTTGTTCAAAAACATTTAACTAACTTTTGACAGTTAAATATTACATTTTATTCCAATTACACAGTTTGAAAACTTAATGTAAGTGTTTAATGGTGAACCGTTGTGCACAATCTTAAACAAACACTTATTTTAATATTGGCACGAATAAAATGTATGGGAAAAAGTGCTCCAATCTTGTTCTAATTGAATTGATGATACCAATAAAACACTAATGATCACCGATATGCTGAGAGGTGATGAAGCATATAATGTCAAAGGAATGACGTTTTGTATGTGACATGTACTGTGTACAGGAGGAGCGAACCATCCGTGATCGGACCCTCCTGGAGGTGAGGGACTCGGATCATCACATCCAGTGGAAGATCAAGTTCATCCTGGGTAACAGCAGCAGGCAGATCTCACAGTGTAGAAACTCCATTCAGGGAAAAAGCCTTCTCACGGATGAACTGGGTAAGTGATGGGGATAAAATGTTTAGTAAATTATCTGTTAATAAACCCCTGTGTAAAAACTTTCAGAATATAGATATGAATAAAAGTGTAAAGTTTGGTGTATGTAAGTGCTGCTGAAGTGGACATTTCTGGCTCAGTGCATGATAGAAAATGGCCTTTAAAGATATGTATAGTAATTAAAATCTTCGGATGTGTGTAATAAAATTAAATGAAAAACTTAAAGGTGTATTTTAATTGTTTTCTTTCTACTATTTAAAAAAAAAGACAAGTTATGTAAGCAAAATAGCCTAAAATCTCAAAATTGATCAGTGCATGAAAAAAGGGGGTCATATGAATGCAATGTTATAATTAGATGATGTTTGCATGTGTAGTGTCTTATCTTAAAATCAACAAATGCATATATATATATATATATACAGTGGGTACGGAAAGTATTCAGACCCCCTTAAATTTTTCACTCTTTGTTATATTGCAGCCATTTGCTAAAATCAAAAAGTAAATTTTTTTTTCTCATTAATGTACACACAGCACCCCCATATTGACAGAAAAACACAGAATTGTTGGCATTTCTGCAGATTTATTAAAAAAGAAAAACAAAAATATCACATGGTCCTAAGTATTCAAACACTTTGCTCAGTATTTAGTAGAAGCACAATTTTGATCTAATACAGCCATGAGTCTTATTGGGAAAGACCTGCAACAAGTTTCACACCTGGATTTGGGGATCCTCTGCCATTCCTTTTTGCAGATCCTCTCCAGTTCTGTCAGTTTGGATTGTAAACGTTGGTGGACAGCCATTTTTTTAGGTCTCTCCAGAGATGCTCAATTTGTTTTTAAGTCAGGGCTCTGGCTGGGCCATCAAGAACAGTCACAGAGTTGTTG
Source organism: Sinocyclocheilus anophthalmus (assembly GCA_018155175.1). Taxonomy (NCBI): domain Eukaryota; kingdom Metazoa; phylum Chordata; class Actinopteri; order Cypriniformes; family Cyprinidae; genus Sinocyclocheilus; species Sinocyclocheilus anophthalmus. The sequence continues at coordinate 16,740 of JADLZN010004766.1, forward strand.
TGAAAACACTCCTTCGTTATTTTAGCTGTGTGCTTAAGGTAATTGTCTTGTTGGAAGGTAAACCTTCGGCCCAGTCTGAGGTCCTGAGACTCTGGAGAAGGTTTTCGTCCAGGAAAAACTTGGCCGCATTCATCTTTTCCTCGATTACAACCAGTCGTCCTGTCCCTGCAGCAAAAAACACCCCCACAGCATGATGCTGACACCACCATGCTTCACTGTTGGGACTCTATTGGACAGGTGATGAGCAGTGCCTGGTTTTATCCACACATACCGCTTAGAATTAAGGAAAAAGTTCTATTCTTGGTCTCATCAGGACCAGTAGAATTCTTATTTCTCACCATCTCACAACTCCATGTGGGCTTTCATGTGTCTGGCACTGAGGAGAGGCTTCTGTCGGGCCACTTTGCCATAAAGCCCTGACTGGTGGAGGTGCTGCAGTGATGGTTGACTTTCTACATTTTTCTCCCATCTCCCGACTGCATCTCAGGAGCTCAGCCACAGTGATCTTTGGGTTCTTCTTTTACCTCTCTCACCAAGGCTCTTCTCCCCCGATAGCTCAGTTTGGCGGACGGCCAGCTCTAGGAAGGGTTCAGGTCGTCCCAAACGTCTTCCATTTAAGGATATGGAGGCCACTGTGCTCTTAGGAACCTTAAGTGCAGCAGGAAATTTTTTGTAACCTTGGCCAGATCTATGCCTTTCCACAATTCTGTCTCTGAGCTCTTCAGGCAGTTCCTTGACCTCATGATTCTCATTTGCTCTGACAGCACTGTGAGCTGTAAGGTCTTATATAGACAGGTGTGGGGCTTTCCTAATCAAGTCCAATCAGTAAAATCAAACACAACTGGACTCAAATGAAGGAGTAGAACCATCTCAAGGATGATCAGAAGAAATGACAGCACCTGAGTTAAATATATGAGTGTCACAGCAAAGGGTATGAATACTTAGGACCATGTGAAATTTCAGTTTTTCATTTTTAATAAATCTGCAAAAATGTAAACAATTGTGTTTTTCTGTCAATATGGGGTGCTGTGTGTACATTAATGGAGGAAAAAAAAATAACTTAAATGATTTTAGCAAATGGATGCACTATAACAGAGTGAAAAATTTAAGGGGGTATGAATACTTTCCGTACCACTGTATATATATATATATATATATATATATATATATATATATTTATATATAATGAGGAATCATTTTTTTTAATGCTGTGATAGTGAAATTTGGGCAGGAAATGTGGTTAATTATAACTATAGTTTCACAAGGTGATAGCATTAGTGCATCTGGTTAATAGGAGTGGCACAAGACAAACCTTTACAGTGGTAAAATTGTAATAATTTGAGGCATATACAGGGGTGTAGCAACTGCAAAGATTATTATTACTTTGGCAGGAGCACTTTGCCTTTTTATGCGGAAGCATATGAAAGTAGATAATAAGGAGAGTGACAGGAAAGTATCGGGACAAATTGGTTAAATTGTAACTTGGGTTCACAGCACACAATTGCTAACCACACAGTGCTTGAATGTGCAGCTCAAACTGTTAACAGGTTCCTTTTGTGTAGCTTTTTTTGTGTAGCATATTCTTGTGATGGCGCCGATGATGATGGCTGCCTCCTTGGCGTGCTCCACAGTTGTTTTTATGTTTTTGTTATTTTGTCCTGTCTTTAGTTATATCCCTGCGATCAGTTTCACCAGAGACAAATTGCTGGAGATTCGGCATTACACATCACCCGATATATTACCGGTTTTCGATTATTCTGATGTTTTGCTGGACATAGTAGTCGGGGGAGCAGCGGCGCTGTTCAGACGCTTCAGGACGCGCAGACGGGGGAAGCGAACCGGCGCGCTCGTGAAGCTCAGGCAGCGCGGATTCAGGACGCCGTTGCCTAGCATCCATCTGGCGAACCTCCGCTCTCTACCCAACAAAACGGACGAACTCCTTCTGCTCTCCCGGACAAATAAGGATTTTTCAAACTCTGCTGCTCTGTGTTTCACGGAAACCTGGCTGAAAGACGCAATCCCGGACAGCGCGTTGAGTCTCCCAGGCTTTCAGCTGTTCAGAGCAGACCGCAACGCAGAATCAACGGGGAAATCACACGGCGGCGGGACATGCTTTTACATCAAAGAGAGGTGGTGTACAGATGTAACTGTGAAGATGTGCTCTTCAGATCTAGAAGTGCTCTTCATTAAATGCAAGCCGTTCTATTCGCCACGGGAGATTTGCTCGTTCATTCTCGTCAGTGTCTACATCCATCCGCAAGCGCACGTGAGCTCCGCTTTACAGAAACTCGCTGATCACATCACAGAGACAGAACAACAACACCCGGACTCTGTTTTAATCATTCTCGGGGACTTAAATAAAGCAAATCTCTCCCGTGAACTGCCAAAAGACAGACAGCACATCACATGTCCCACCAGAGACCGTAATATACTGGACCACTGTTATACCACAATAAAGGATGCATATAACTCCGTCCCCAGAGCAGCTTTAGGACTCTCTGACCACTGCCTGGTTAATCTTATACCGACCTACAGGCAGAAACTGAAATCAGCTAAACCTGTATTAAGGACTGTAAAAAGATGGACTAATGAAGCAGAGCAGGATTTAAAAGCTTGTTTTGACCTCACTGATTGGAGCATCTTTGAAGCTACTACCACCGATCTGGACGAGCTCACAGAGAATGTAACTTCATATATCAGTTTCTGTGAAAATATGTGCATTCCTACCAGGACTCATCTAACTTACAACAATGAAAAACCATGGTTCACTGCAAAACTCAAGACAGCTCCATCAGGCCAAAGAAGATGCTTACAGGAAGGGGGAAATGTCTTGTATAAACAGGCTAAATACACACTGAAAAGGAGATCAGAGTGGCAAAGAGGAATTAGTCAGAAAAAATAAGGATTCAATTCTCTTCCAGTGACTCAGCATCAGTGTGGAAAAGTCTGAAAGAGATCACCAACTACAAGACACCATCCCTCAGCACTGTGGAGAATCAACAACTGGCAGACGATATTAATGAGTTCTACTGCAGGTTTGAAAAAAAAAAACACACCCGCCCTGAACAACTCTCCACACAACCATTCACACCTCCAGCAACACCCCTCTCCCCCACACCTGCAATTCAGCTCAGCGAAGACGAGGTGCGCCAGGTCTTCCAGAAGCAGAAAAAGAAAAAAGCACCAGCTCCAGATTGTGTTACACCAGTCTGTCTAAATCCTGTGCTGACCAGCTAGCCCCCATCTTCACACAGATCTTCAACAGATCACTGGAGCTGTGCGAAGTCCCTTCATGCTTCAAACGCTCCACCATCATCCCCATCCCAAAGAAACCCAAAATTACAGAACTAAATGAATACAGGTCTGTGGCTCTAACATCTGTGGTCATGAAATCTTTTGAAACACCTGAACCACCTGAATGGATCATCACGGGATCCTTTTCAGTTTGCCTACAGAGCAAACAGGTCAGTGGACGATGCAGTCAACATGGGACTGAATTATGTTCTGCAACATCTAGACAGACCAGGGACTTATGTGAGGACTGGTCGTGGCTTCAGCTCGGCTTTAACAATCTCATCCCCAAAACCTCCTCATGCCCAAACCTAACTCAGCTTTACCATGCCACTCCATCTGTCAGTGGCTCAACAGCTCTGACAGGAAAGGCAAGCAGCTAGGAGCGGGAAAATAATATCAGACCGTATAATCAGCATAGAGCCCTCAGGGTTGTGGTCTCTCTCCATGTCTTTCTCCCTGTACACCAAAGAGCTGCACCTCTAAAGACCCCTCTGTCAAGCTCCTGATGTTTGCAGACGACACCACACTCATCGTCCTCATTCAGGACGGTGACGAGTCTGACAGGAGGTCAAGCAGCTGGCTGTCTGTTGCATTCTCAACAACTTGGAGCTCAACATGCTTAAAACTGTGGAGATGACCGTGGATTTCAGGAGAAACCCCTCTGCACTCCCCCTACTCACCCTCATGGACAGCACTGTGACTGCAGTTTAGTCATTCAGGTTCCTGGGCACCACACTCTCTCAGGACCTGAAGTGGGACACTAACATAGACTCCATTGTTAAAAAGGCCAAGCAGAGGTTATACTTCCTTTGCCAGCTGAGGAAATTCAACCTGACACAGGAGCTGCTGAAACAGTTCTACACCGCCATCATTGAATCTGTCCTCTGCACTTCAATAATTGTCTGGTTCAGCTCAGCTACCAAATCTGCCCTCAGAAGACTACAGAGGGTAGTCCCGACTGCTGAGCGAATCATTGGTACAAACCTCCCTACTCTCCAAGAACTGTACTAATCCAGAGTGAGCAAAAGGTTAGCAAAATCACTCTGGACCCCTCACAACCAGCACACTCCCTCTTTGAACTGTTACCATCTTGTCGACGCTACAGAGCACTGAGCACCAAAACTGCCAGACACAGGAACAGTTTCTTCCCTCAGGCAATCAATCTCATGAACACTTAACAATAACTGTGGAACACACACTATTTATACAATCATACACTTATTTATCTAACACTCATACTCAGGCTACATTTCAATTTGCACATAATAGACCTGTACATACAACTGTCTATTGTTAAATACCTGTACATACAATTGTCGATTTGTATATATTTATTCCTTATTCATTGTTCTATTTTTTTTTTTTTTTTTATCTGTGTTTTTTTGTTCTGTCATTGTTATTCTGTTACACTGTGGAAGCTTCTGCACGAAAACAAATTCCTCGTATGTGTAAACATACTGGCAAAAAGCTCTCTTGTGTATAACCATTAACCAATGTTCAATTTAACAAGACTTTCTGTTCTATGCAGGTTATGTAGGTGAGAGGAAGGATTTTACTGGGAAGGATGTTGTAATGTTAATGCTCCAGTCAGCCCGCATGTCGTACAAGCTGTCGGGCAATGGCTGCTGTAGCACTATGAGCACTGCGTTTCTGCTGCCTCCAACGGCTATAATGGTACTTCAAACAACATATCTGTTCTTTTGGTATTACACAAAGCAATCAGGGTGTCTAATTGTCTAGTACTTTAAGTTCTTAACTTGAAATATTGAGGACACTAACCCTAATAAGTAGCGACTCAAATTACATAAATATCTTCTCTGATACAAAGCTGGTGGGAATACAAAACCCCCTGCCCATTTCAGTTAGTAAGCTCCCTAATTTAAAAGAAACAAGTTATTAAAATTCAAACCAATGACACCATGCAGGTTACTTAAAAAATGGGCAATGTCATGTACACAAAACGAATTTATGATATCATCAAGGTTAATTTTAATTTAACGTTTGTTCTACGCAATAGAATTAATTCATTTACCAAGTACAACTACCAATAATTATTCTGGTAATTAGGGTTACAGGGAGGATGTCATGAGGTTGTACTGAATGGTGTAATCGGGTCTAAAATAACTTGATGTCAGGTTGAAGTAAGATCTATATATTAGATATAAAAGCAATTGTCACAGAAAGGAACTCATAGATATTATATATATTAAGATATATAATATATATTATAGCACAAAAGCAGTTTTAAGTCTCTGGGGTATATTTGTAGCCATAGCCAAAAAAAACATTGTATGGGTAAAAATAATAAATTTTTCTTTTATGCCAAAATCATAAGGATGTTAAGTAAAGATCATGTTCCATAAATATATATTTTGTAAATTTCCTACCGTAAATAAATCAACTTAATTTTGAGTAGTAATCTGCATGGCGAAAGTCTTAATTTAGGGACAAACTTTGAAAGCGATTTTTTTCGCGAAGTTTGAATTTTTTTTGCACCCTTAGATTCCAGATTTCAAATAGTTGTATCTCGGCCAAATATTGTCTATTAGATTATTATTCAGCTTCAGTATGAGGTATAAATCTCAAGTTAGGGTAAAAAATGGGAAATCAATTGTAATTGAATAGTATACCTGGTATATAATAATATATATATATTATATATATAGATCTATACTATATATAATACTATATATCTAATTATTACAATTTTTCCATCCTCCACTGTAGCAAAACAGCCAGATCACTCGTCATTGAAGTGTCAATCCAGATCCAGTATTTTTGTAACATGCCACTTCCAAAAATACTTGAGCCTATTGTCGGTTTGTATTCCGTATAGTGATGCAACAAGAAATGTGTGCAAGTGTGTGGAGTTGCACAAAAGCGACTGGTCCTTAGTTGAAGCATATTATGCAATTATTGGCTAAAAATGTATACTAATTATATAGATTTTGTTATTTTTGTTTTAGAAATGGCACTTGACACAAGGAATGTTAACTGAGTGCAGTTGAAGGACAATGCTGTAAAAGGTCTAGTTTGGCAAACTGCCTACAAACCGATGAGGTTGCCATTTTTAGTGTGCCATATTCTGAGCAAAAAAGAAGAATAGTGTCCCAAACCACACTGAATACAAAAAGTAGCCACCTCTTCGTGGGAAATCCCTCTGACATAAACTCTCTCTCTTTCCATCAGCAACCTCTTTTGGAGCATTTTCTAAACCGAGCAGCAGAAGGGTTCCAAAACCTCTTCACCGCCGTGGAAGATCATTTTGAGTTGTGTCTTGCCAAGTGTCGTACTTCCTCACAGGTGAGCGTCACATGTAACACTTTAGAATAGGGAACAATTATTCACTATTAACTACGACTTTTCCCTTGATAAATTCCTAATTTGCTGCTTATTAATAATTAGTAAGGTAGTTGTTAAGTTTAGGTATTGGGTAGGATTAGGGATGTAGAATAAGGTCATGTAGAATAAGGCATTAGTATGTGCTTAATTGGTACTAATAAATGGCTAATATTCTAGTAATATGCATGCTAAAAGGCAACTAGTTAAAGAGACCCTAAGCTTGTTTGTGGCGTTCCAGACCAGAATGCATGAAAATACTCTGCTTAAACTGGAGTATTTCATGTTGATGTTGATTATGCCAGTCATTTAGAGCTTTTCCTCATGTCATGTTTTAGCAGGCAGAACTAAATCCCACTTGCTGTTGTCTTGTTTCAGAGCGTCCAACATGAAAACACCTACAGGAACCCGCAGGCGAAGTACTGCTATGGTGAGAGTCCACCAGAACTGCTGCCTATATGACTCTGTTTGCCAGCGAACCGGCTTGGAATAATGAAGGAGATTTCTTGCAGGTCTTCTCAGGGGCCCCCGATGGGCCAATAAATGAACAGTAATTTGTGTGCACAATCATAAAGACTTGAAAGAGACTTTACACTGCATAAGTGTGTAGTATCCGTTTTTACCTCATCAGAGGCGAACATCTCATCGAAGACTCCGCCCATTTATTTTTTTTTGTTCTGCTTGTGTAGATTAGGTAACCTCGCTAATTTTATTTTTGGGTGGGTTTCCAGAAAGAGTCATTGTGTTGTTGCTTCATGCTAAAAAAACACATGGAAAGCACCTCAGACGATTTGACAGCACCCCTCACCCAGGGGCTGTGTGAGCTCAGATTTATGTGTACGACCTGCATGTTAACTACTATGTTAATTTAATAAAGTAAATGTGATTTTCTGTATAGCTTTACAATTGAGGTTGTTTGTATTATTCCAGACTTCTCTAATTTAACAGAACGTTTTGGGTTTAATACAGGTCAAGAACACAGTAAAACGTAAAAACACATGTTCGTCTTAAAAGTCTTAATTTGCTCTTCCTCAAATTAAGGGCTTAAAATATCTTAAATTGGAGCAGAAAGTCTTAAAGGTGACATATCATGAAAATCTGACTTTTCCAGTTTTTAAGTGCTATAATCAGGTCCCCGGTGCATCTACCAACCAAGGAAAACGTGAAAAAGAACCAGGAAACTGTTTTGTAAGCATTTTCGAAAGCGTTCTGGAAAAAACGGGCATTGATTTCGCTCCCCTAGTGATGTAGCAAGGGATACATTAATAGTACCGGCCCCTTTATCTGTAAGTTTCCACCCACGGGCCACGCGCCATCATTTTGATTTGCAAGCGACAGCGGTGTACCAGCTCTAATGCCATGGCGAAAGTTGGCAAAAAATGCTAAAACGTTCTGTCTTTGGACTGCACAGAGGGGAGGCACAGAACACTATTACCAGGGGGGGGGGGCCCAACTCAGACCAGACCAAGGAGCAGTGGAATTATTATTTATTACTGTATATTGATGCTGCCACACAGATCTAAAATAAATGTGATTTATTTCCCAGCTGTTTACCTTCACAGACATAACCCACTGTTTTTGTAACAGTTTTTAACGTAAACTTGTGTGTGAATGAGAACTTCGTTTAGTACTCACATGCTGTGACAGCAGCTTTCTGTATGTGTGCGCTCAGAAAACCTTATATCAGAAGTTTAAACTAATATTGTTTAAAACGCATGATTTCAGAGCGATAAACATGATAATCAGAACCAAAACAGATGTTTTTTTAGCAGGTACCAGCTGTAATGGCGCAGCTCTATTCTGGAAAAGGGGGCGGGGAGCAGCAGCTTTTTCTCATTTAAAGAGACAGGCCCGAAAAACAGCGTGTTTCTGCTTCCACTCAAAATAGGCATTTTCAAAATGATATAATAAATGATCTGTGGATTATTTTGAGCTGAAACTTCACAGACACATTCTGGGGACACCAGAGACATATATTACATATTGTAAAAAAAAAAAAAAAAAGGCATAATATCTATGTCTCCTTTAAATTCATAAAGACAATGTATTTTTGTCTTGTTTTCCAATACAAATTTCTAAACATCCTTAAATCAGGATACATTTACTAGAGATGGAAAATGTTTTGTTTTTTGAGAAACTGAACTTAACTGAGTTTATGCAATGGGGTATGAAAACTTGTTTTCCTCTTTTTGAATTAAGTTCATTTGAACAAGCAGATATTTAATATTTAACTGATAATTTACTTAATTTTGATCAATTTGTCAGAAAATAAGAATTCCTATGTAATTTTTGCATCTATATTGAATTTTTAGATATTTACACTGGAAAATAAGACAAAAATACTGAAGAACAACGCTTTGCAAACCCATTAAATAGATACAAAAAAGGGCGTTTTGCATAGAGAAAATCCAAACGCGGATATACTGGTGACATAAATCTATACATTCATTCAAAACAGTAGTCCTACCACAAAATTCATGCATTACTGTAACAATTTATTCCGTGATAATTGATATTATGCCACAAATGCTGCAATTTCATAAGCATTTCTAAGAAAATTAACACAGGATTTCGATTTTAAAAAATATAATTAGTTTAATCTGCCTCATTTACTTAGGCTTAAGGTTATTTGTGCTCTCTTGAATGTAATTGATAGTTGTCAAGGCCTAATGTACGGAAGTTCTAAGCGGCCATGCATTATTTTTTTTTCCTTCTTGTTTTCTTGTTATAACGACTTATTTTCTCGTTATATCGACATAACGAGAGTTGTTTTCTCGTTATAACGACTTATTTCTCGTTATATCGACATAACGAGAGTTGTTTTCTCATTATATCGACTTATTTTCTCGTTATATCGACAAAACGAGAGTTGTTTTCTCATTATAACAACTTAATTTTCTCGTTATATAGACATAACGAGAGTTGTTTTCTCGTTAAAAGACTTTATTTTCTCGTTATATCGACATAACGAGAGTTGTTTTCTCGTTATAACGACTTATTTTCTCGTTATATCGACATAACGAGAGTTGTTTTCTCGTTATAACGACTTAATTTTCTCGTGATCTCGACGTAAAAAAAGTTGTTCTCTAAGTTACAACTCTTATTGGCACTATTGACCTGAATATAACTGATGTGGTGTTGTAGGCTAAGCTTTACTGTACGCGTTTGGGATAGAATATAAGAACGACCTCGTGATTGCTATAATTTGTACAGTATTGTTCATTAGGCTACTGACATTTAATTCATTCAATAAGTCAGTTATAACGAGAAAACAACTCTCGTTATGTCGATATGACGAGAAATTAAGTCGTTATAACGAGAAAACAACTCTCGTTATGTCGATATAACGAGAAAATTAAGTCGTTATAACAAGAAAACAACTCTCGTTATGTCGATATAACGAGAAAATAAGTTGTTATAATGAGAAAACAAGAAGGAAAAAAAATAATAATGCATGGCCGCTTAGAACTTCCGTACTAATGTGAGATTTTACAGAAATTGTAATTCATTATGATAGTGAAAGTATAAATTCACTAGAACATTTAAACGGTCCATTACTCGCGTATCATTGTCAAGTGTCAGTTCTAATTTAAAAGATGACCCATAACTCTTGGGGCGAGGGGGATCTTTGTTGGCACATCATTAAATATGAGCACAGAAATAAGGAAATGCATCATAATTTGGCTTACATCAGAATAAATGCTGCCATATTTGGTTATATGCTTAACAACTTTTGGATTAGATGATTAGATGCCTGCTGAATTTCTTTCAGAACAAGAATTAGCACTGTTAAAGTTTCTTTTACTCTTTCCAAAAAGCTATTATTGTTTATGACAATTTCAATAAATCATATGAGTATATATTTACCTCCAAATACTGGTGTATAGTTTGGTAAACATAGTTTTCACAAATGTTCATACAAATTGCCAACAGCCAAAATAAAGAAGTCACTTGGGGATACATGCCCACTATTAACCAATTAATCATCCTGATTATTCCAAAAGGGGGAAAAAAACATTGCATTGAAATTAGAAATTTAACAAGCTTTTTCATGGCTACATATGACAGTTTGATTAATGACGGTCAGTGGAGACTATAGTATTACACTGCAGACTTCGCGATAATATCGAGTCAACCACCTGCTTCCTGCTTGTACAATAAACATTCTGAGGATTTTACACATGGCTACTAGAATTTGTAACAATTTTATTGTTGTATTGTATTGACAATATGTATGAAGTGTAATTGTATAAATATTATTTTTAATGTTAATTGTAGTGGCAGTATGTTTACTCAAAATACAAGATACTGAAAAGCTCAAAAAATGTGATATAAATAAATTTTTATTGTATTCAATTATGATGCAAAACAATACATATAAAGTAACATTAATATAAATAATATTTTCATGGTAAATAGAGTATCAACATTTTTACTCAAAATACAAAATGAGCAAAAAATATAAATTTATTGTTGTATTAAATTCTGACGCAAAACGATACAAATTCACAAATATTTTTGATAAATAGTGACATTATTTTTTTTTTTCAAAATACAAAACACTGAAAAGGTAAAAATAATATTATAAATAACATTTAATTGTATTAAATTATGATGCAGAACAATATGGATGAAGTAACAATAATATAAATATTTTTGTTAAATAGTGAGAATATTTTTGACTAAAAATACAAAATATAAATAAATGTTAAAAATAAATATTTAAAAATGAACACGAGAACATACTGCAAAATCTGGTAATAACAGGATTGCTTCAAGAAATTAAATCCAGTTGACAACTAATAAGGACTAGCTGTAAATGAAATTTGTTTGGGTTGTTTGCACGAGGAATGATTTTATACGATGTTTACCAGCTCATCCAGAAAGTCTACAGTGGCATTAAGAACAGTGCAGCCCCACTGTTTTCTCTTAAATGTCTCTGTAAACTGGAAGTCAGGCTCTGTTATGTGTGTGCATTTACATATAGTTTTTGCAACACAGTGCTTGGTATGCTCTAATGTATCATTTGCAGCTATTATTGTTTTGAATATGGGATTTGTGCGATCATGTAGGTCCCTTTGGTGTTGACGTATCAAGGCAAGAGCCTTCTGTATGAAGTTAAGTCCACACTGAGCTTTCTGCATTTTCTCTTCACTGGACAAATTCTTCAAGTCAAGTTCTGAGATTGGTTTCAGGCATGGTCTAATTTCATTTCCGTTTGCTGAGAGCTGAAGAGAAAGAGAGAGATGGTTCACACATTAAAAACAAAAGCCTCTGAATTATCATTTACAAACTCAGCTGTTTCCTGTTAAGTCATAGTTAGAAATTAAATGTCATGTAATGATCGAAAAATAATTATGAACTGCAGTAAGAATATATTTCTGACAGCTTCTAGATGACGTGTAACAATACATTGTCACAATTTTGTTCAATACACATACTGATCTCACAATACTTTAAACAAAACCAAAATTGTGTTACAATTGTACGTTTTTTACATTTATGCATTTGGCAGATGCTTTTATCCATTGTTTTTCAGTTCTTGCTTTCCTTGGGAATCAAACCCATGATCTTGGCATCTTCTGTTTGAGCTATAGAAAGGCTGTATTATTTTTTTAGTATTACTTCTAGGACATAGGATAATGCTGCTCGGACTAACCAGAAACAGAAATATTCAATGATTTGCTCGATAAAATATGTGGTTTATTATAATATATTTATTTTAATGTATTCATTAAAATTGTTATTAAACATGAAAGTTCAAATGTGTGCTTATATTTGATGTGCCCTTTGTATGTGCATTGGTCAGTTTATATGATTCTCTTATTCTAAAAGCCTAACTTAATTCTTTCTAAACTTAGATTTTTGGTTGATACATGATACATTTTGTTGCATTTTTGTATTGCGATATATTGTGACACTAACAGCTACTTATACATTTTGGTGATCATCATTATCATCATCATAATCATCATGTACATGGAATGTAAAAGCATGTTATTAAAAACACACTTCTAAAAATAAATGTCTTACTTCACTAATCACCTAAAATGTTAAATATTAAAACAATATTGTAATAGAGTATCAAAGTCCATATCGTAAGACATAATACACTGAAAAAAATGAATCTTTGAAGTTGTAAGTACAATAACGATTACTGGAGTACAAAAAATATGATTTCTGTCCTTCAACTTCAAAATCTCACATTTAATTCAATGTTATTTGTTTCTTGTATTGTTTCAATTTTAAAACATACACCAATAATACTAAACAGACAAATACTAAACCAACAGGCCCATCTAAAACATAACAGTGGCACCATAAAGCATTTGGGCACTAAATCTGACTTTAAAATCATTAAAAGTCACTGAAATTAGAGTACCTACTATTAAGAAACCACAGGGCAAAACTCTGCAATTCATACCAGCCAGCTTAAAAACACCTTGAGAACCAGATACCGGTAAGCAAAGCCACGTGTGATCAAAAATTGAAAATTATTTTGTTGGTTTAGATATCATATGTTAAGTGTGGCTTGAAAGCAGCTACTTAAAACAAGTGTTTCAACTATATGCATGGTGATTCACAAAACAAATCAATCAAGTGAGATGAATTAATTAAAGGTGTGCAAATGCTTACAGTAGAAAGACCGAAATAGTATTTTCTTGTATAAAGATTAATCCAACTACTGTTGTTAGACTATGAGTTTACAAAAACTAATTAAAAATATTTTTACAGTTCACAGTTTAATGTAATGTATCTCTTGAGCTCATCAGCATTTTTATATCATCTATTTATTTAATCAAATACAGAAACAGAATGATACTTACATATTCTGTCAACAGCTCTTCCATTTGGTACTTTGTGTGATCTATGCGCTTTATAACATCACATTCCTTTATTGGACAGCATGTCATCGTCTGGATCATTGCTAGAATCCACAAAATCAGAAGTCCTAAAAAGAAAAGTACATTGGTTAATGCCAGTCATAAAATACCATCTACAGCAAACACAGTGAAGCTCAGAAAGTTAATGAGAGATTTAACTTACCTGTTTTTAGCTCCATGGTGAAAATGAACAGTATTTTTTACTCTGTGTGCTAGAGCAAACTCTTCAGAGTATGATACCTTTTTATAGTCAAATCTGTCAACTTTCCATCTTTTATATGCCTGTGACTGCTTAGTCACAAGAAAGGAAATGTGTCTACGGATGTTATCTACAAACACTATTAATTAAACACAAGATGCAAAATGCTTATCTTCTTTGTGAATGGTTTTGTGCTGATAAGTGTTATATGTCATGCTGGGATGTTTCCCTGAGTTCAAATGTGACCCTGGACCACAAAACCAGTCATAAGTCCCACAGGTATATTTGTGAAGCAATGGCACAAAAATAATATGGAAAGGAGAAAAGGATGGACGCGTGACGTGTGGCAAGTATGGGGTGTCCATACCAACGGACATTTAGTTGCTCTGCATTGTATACCCATCCAACGTGCACGACACAGATGCACGAGAAGTAGTGAAGCAGAACCGCACTCTATTCCAGGGACACACACAGTTGAACACACACCTAGTGTAGCGTCGAGCAGCCACTTGTTGCGGCGGCAGCCGGGAGAGTTGGGGGTTCGGTGGTGGAGTTGCTCACAAGGTTCCCATCAGTCTCGTATTGAGGGTGAGACACGAGGATGGCTGTTGGTAGTTCTCTCCCCACATATAACATCACCTGCAGTACTTGGAGACCTGTGTATGGGTCAAAATTATCGATTTTTTTCTTTTATGCCAAAAATCATTAGGATACTAAGTAAAGATCATGTTTCATGAAGATATTTTGTAAATTTCCTACCGCAAATATATCAAAACTTAATTTTTGATTAGTAATATGCATTGCTAAGAACTTCATTTGGACAACTTTAAAGGCCATTTTCTCAATATTTAGATTTTTTTTGCACCCTCAGATTATCATCTCGGGGGGCCCCAAACCTTGCATCATAGCAACAACAAACCATACATCAATGGAAAGCGTATTTATTCCGCTTTCAGATGATGTATAAATCTCAATTATGATTGGTTTTGTGGTCCAGGGTAACAAATGAACATGTGGCACTCTTCACTTTTGCAACTGGCTGTAGGTAAATCGGAAGTGCCTGTCCTCATAATCAGTTTATGACAATGCATTTCATGCAATGTTCTGATCATGTGATGTGTGATTAAATCCTGTGAAATCCCTGATTTTACTTTTAGTTGAGAGATGGTGAGAATTCAAGTGTTATGTTGCATATGTTGCCTTGAATGCGAATGTAATGTGGTGATTTCACTCTAAAAAACACAGGGTTAAATTTAATTCATTTTTACTATAATACTTGCCTACTTTTTTTACTTCAGATATTAAACAATGCTTACAGATAACTTAAATCCTCTAAACTTTTGTAAAATACTGGTTTGCATGATGACTTCCTTTATTTAGACATAATTTACAGCATTGTTTATATCGTTTTTAATATGTAGGCTATACATATCGCCTATATTTAAACTCGTTTAAGAAACAGTATAAGTACAAATTAAAAATAACATTAGTAATTCACGTGTATTCAACCAGTCTCTGTTATTTGTGTCCACGCCCCCCCCCCCCCCCCCCCCCCCATAACGCATGGTTCTTGTGCCCGAGCTGGGGTCGTGTTCGGCGGGGAACTGCCAACGGCTGAGACCGCCACCCTGCATTTCGCTCATAGCCGAAATATGCTCTGACTGACTCCATAAACAAACAGTAAACAGCTCTGAGGACATATTTTAACATCCAAAGTATTTATATTCTGTATCTCTATGAATAAAATCCTTTATTTTGTGCAAAGCATCAGGCTTTTCCATCATGAGAAGGCGATGGAAGGCGATTCACACCGCGTGCCTGTATGATGCTTTGCATAAAGTTAAACGATATACAGCTCAGTAACGATTTTACAGATAAAATAAAATGTACACAAACCTGTATTTTACCAAAGAAATGCATCAATTCGATGGCGCTTAGAGAACGCAAAATCCCCGCGATAAATAACTCAACTGCTGGGTTACGTCTGGCCCAGGATGCTGAGTAACACAAAACATACCCAAAAACACTGAAAAATCAACCCAAAAAATGACCCAATAGGCTCAACCCAGCATTTGGGTTAAAACAAAATAACCCAGGATTTTTTAGAGTGTTGTGACTTTGTTACGGCAAGAGATGGGAAGTAACGAAGTACAAATGCTTTGTTAATGTGAGAGTTACGTTAAGTAAGATTTTTTCTGAGATCGCGACCGTCCGGATATTTTCTGCACTTTTGTCTCACTCATTAAATTTTACCAAATAGCTAGTACTCTTTACTTCGTTAATTTTCACACAACCAGTTTAGTTTAAATCTGTATGTGCCATTCGATAATAAATCTCTTGTAATATGATTCGGCGTTAACGTTTGTGTTGTTGGAACTGGAGGAATGGTGGGGCAGAGAGCCAAAACTACTTAAAGTGCAGGTCAGTTTCATATGTTAGGTTGGTTATACTGTAGTTTTAGTCTTTGTGGGTTTTTTAATTTGGATTTCTCTCATGTGCAGTGATTTTTTTTACTTCATAGATTTTGTTACCATGTGCCATGCATTTACAGATTACGACTGATAGCGTGTGCAACGGTGGAGGATAAAAATCATCATATGTGTTTACTAAGAAACATAAGTGCATAGTAATCAGGTGCATCTCAATAATGATTAGAATGTCGTGGAGAAAGTTCTTGTTCAGTAATTCAATAAAATTGTGAAACTCGTGTATTAAATTAAATGCACACAGACTGAAGTAATTTAAATCTTTGGTTCTTTTAATTGTGATGATTTTGGCTAACATTTAACAAAAAACCACAATTCACTATCTCAACAAATTCGAATATAGTGACATGCCAATCAGCTAATCAACTCAAAAACCTGCAAATGTTTCCTGAGCCTTCAAAATGGTCTCTCAAGTTTGGTTCACTAGGCTACACAATCATGGGGAAGGCTGCTGATCTGACCGTTGTCCAGAAGACAATCATTGACACCGATCACAAGGAGGGTAAGCCACAAACATACATTGCCAAAGAAGCTGGCTGTTTGATGCATTTGAGTGCTTTGTTTGTGAAGCATAGTTAAACAGAAAAGATTGAGTGGAAGAAGACATACAGATGCAACCAAGCCATACGACAGGAACCGCAGCCTTTGCACCTAGAGGGATTGTCAAGCAAAATCGTTTTTTTGATTCAAGAATTGAGTGAACTCCCAAGGGAAAAAGGAATGGGCTGGGGTCAAGGCATCAAGAGCCACCACACACAGACGTGTCAATGAATGTGGCTACAGTTGTCGTATTCCTCTTGTGAAGCCACTCCTGAAACACAGACAACGCCAGAGGCGTCTTACCTGGGCTAAGGAAAAGAACTAGACTGTTGCCCAGTGGTCCAAAATCCTCTTTTCAGATAAAAGTAAATTTAGCATTTAATTTGGAAATCAAGGTCCCAGAGTCTGGAGGAAGAGTGGAGAAGCTCATAGCCAAGTTGCTTGAAGTCCAGTGTTAAGTTTCCAACAGTCTGTGATGATTTGGGTTGCAATGTCAAGTCTGCTGGTGTTGGCCCATTGGGTTTTTTGAAAAAACCACCGTCACTGCACCCGTGTACCAAGGAAATTGGGAATCACGTCATGCTTCCTGTGTGCGCCAACTTTATATGAAGCATGCTGTGTCAATTTCATTTTGCCCAGGCAGTGATTGGTGGCATGACCACCATCTGCCAAAAGCATCAAAAGTTGGTTAAATGACAATGGTGTTGGTGTGCTTGACGGGCCAGCAAACTCACCAGACCTAAACCCATAGAGAATCTATGGGGTATTATCAAAAGGAAAATTAGAAACAAGAGACCAAAAAAATGCAGACGAGCTGAAGGCCACTGCCAAAGAAACATGGGCTTCCATACCACCTCAACAGTGCCACAAAATGATCACCGCCTGCCAGCCGAATGACGAGTGCAGGTAACTTAAGAAGAATTAAAGGAGCCCCCCTACCAAGTATTTAGTTACATGTTGTATGTACACTGAACTACTTTCCAGAGAGGCACCAAACAATCACTAAAATGTTGTTTTTGCATGCGTCTTTATGAAGACGTTCTAATTTGTGGAGAGTGAGGAATTGGTGGCGTTTTTGTACAATGTGAGCCAAATAGCTCCCTCACAATTAAAGACACCAAAGACCACCTTAACCTACTCAGTTGTGTGCACCCTGTTGAGTTACTTTAACACACACGAGTTGACACACAATTTGAGTTGAATTACATGAAATAATGAATTTATCACCGACATTAGATTTCACTTAGGGATGCCCACCACTGTAATCTTGGATCACCTGGAGGGTAAGCAGATAAAACTCAAATTTCATTTTTTGGGACTAGTCGTTTAAAGTACGTGTAGGCTAGGCTGGGTGCCCCGTTAAAGTACGGTTCCAGGTATACCGCGAATTTGATATTGTGAGACCGGTTTTCAAAACCACTAATATTTTCCGTTATACCGTTCCTGCAGTTTTTCATGTCTCCTCAAAGACTGAAAGTGTAGGAATCCCTCTGGTTGAGTGCAGTGTAGAGAGTAACACACCATCTCCTCCTGTTGGTGCGAGTGAGCGGTCAGTCACGTGTGTGTAGGACGGCCAAACTTAAGGAGCTTCCCCTGGAACTCACTCGATTGGCAACCGGCCGTTTTTTGTCTTATTTGCAAGCAACTCGTCTCTGTTCTGGAATTGCACAAACTGCGTTGCAATGCAATCATTTTCCAAAATGTCATTTATGTGAAAATATGAAGTCTGTAAACGCCCGTTAACACAGGCCAGAGACGCTGAAGACATACGCAAAGAGAACAATACTGTAGCAGGCAGATCACTCACTGTTCATGATGCACAAACTATTGGAAGCAAATCCTCAATATTGATTTGGGGGTTTATATGAATTTGTCTTCAGAAAAGTTTATGTGGTATTTTCTTTTCATCTGGTCTCTGTATAGTTCTTTAAAGCAGTGTTTCAGCGCAGCTGCGTTGTAGCAGTAACCAAGGAGAGGAAAAACATGTATAGGATGGTGTTCCAGAAGAGCCTCCTGCTGTCAGAGAGTGAATCTGCATCTCATTCAGAGCTTCTGCTGTTTGTTTCGTTAGCTAGTCAGAACATTCTGTTTTTGCTTAAAATTGGGTTATTATTAAATCAAATTATGTAAATGAATTATATAACTAATTACAGATTTAGGTTAAATAAAGATGCAAGTTTTTATTGTACTTGGAGGTGAGAAAAAGCTTTTTCGTTTCCGTCTTTTCCTAGAGATATCATTTCTAAATGTAATCAGTGTGTGTGTGTGTGTGTGTGTGTGTATAAAGAAAAAATGCTCACCAAATGCTCCATTTATTTGATCAAAATACATTAAAAACAGTAACCTTGTAAAATATTATCAATGTTTAAAAGAACTGTTTTCTACTTGAATATATTTTAAATGCAACTTATTCCTGCTACAGCAAAGCTGAATTTTATATGCCGATTTGTTGCTCAGTTATTATCACCTATTATTTGTGCTCAATTATTAATAATACCTCTTAATATTATCAATATGCTTGTTTTTCCATATATAAAACCTTTTCATACATAAAAAGTGTAACTTTACAATTTTGGACTAGCAGCTGTCGCCATCACACTGTGTTTCGAACGCTTCGAAACAGTGAATAATTTTGCATGGTTTAAATGGGTTATTGAACTGATTTACAAGGTCTGTTATGTAGGCTACAATAAGCGAGCCTGCACGGCGAAAGAAAATAAACACAAATTAATAAAAATTATTGTGCCTACCTTAAGGCGGGCGTACACGGTGCGATTTTGGCTGTCGTATGAGCTCACAGGCGATTTTTTTATCTCGGGAGAAAATCGCAGATGGTCGCGGTTCGTACCGTGTGAGAAGAATTACGGGCCAATCCGAGACGTTACGAGCACCTCCCGTCCTCCCGATAATTTTCAAACATGTAAAAAAAAATCGGATGTTGTCGGTTTAAATTCGTGGCGTATGTGCCGTTGAACGAGACGATTTTGGCGATCCATCTGAAGTTGACCAGTCAGAAGATGACAAAAACCATATAGTCTGTAATAATTTTTGTTTAATTATACAGTTCTATTTTTATTTGTTATTCCGAATGTGCCAAATTTGCCACTTAGCTTTATGAATGAATATGCCTGTTGTATATCCGGCAAAACGATCAGAAATTCAGAATGGCCTACTCCCTCGAGTTCTTTATGAAGAACAGAAAGTCAATGCTTTTCAGCCATTCTCTTTGCCATTCCTTTGTCTTCGTTTTTTTTTTTTTTACGTCACAAGCCGCCTGCTACAAAGAAAACTATTTCGTCCTCAGAAACCATATTTTTATAAATGGCGCGAAACATAATGCTTACATCAGAGTTTGTAAAATCATAGTAAATTCGTGTCGTGTGTCAGCCTCCGTACGATTTTCGGATAAATCAATGTGACATGGGTCGCCCAGACGTACGACGTTTCCGCCCTTCAGGAAGCCAAGACACGCAGTAAGCCACGCCTTAAACATGGGACTTCGATCAGGTGTAGTGCCACATCCGTGCGTGTGGCCTTGCAAGCCGTCGAGCCGAATTCATAACTGTGTGCACAATGTCCCATGCCCTCATATCAGCCATGAAGCCAACCCGATTTCATGAGGAAAATAACTATAATTTTATAATTGTGATTTTATATGGAATCGAGTTGAAAAACTAAAAAAAGACTAAGCTCCGCCCCTAGCGACAACTCATCATCCAGGGTGTGAAGGATAAAGTAGCGTATGTCAAATGAATCGATCACGGGTTGCGACAATGTTAACACAGGACAATCCTGGGGGGTGGACAATAACCTAGCGCTTATTAGTATTTTGTGATGTTTGGGCACAAATGAAGAGTATATTCTACAATTGTTCTCTCATCTTCCACATCAAAACCCTATCGACCATCACATGCTGTGTTGACTTGAAGGTTGCAGACATTGAGAGTGTTGTCGCTCACAAGCAATTAAATTCCGGTCAAAAAATTAGATTATACTACCAAATGATTAATACTGCCAAAACTGTCACAAGTATGGGAAAGGGAATAATAAAAAAATTTAATTCTACAAATGTATTCGACTCGTGTCAGATTTCTCGATATATTTGAAACTGCACATCAGAGTGTTTTGTGCGGGAACAGGTCCAAAAACGCGTTGAGGAAGGGACATGCCCACACGCATGCACTTTTACACAAGTCTTTTGTTTTGACCACTTCGCTTCTTCTGTGTTCACCATAAACCATGGAAAGTAACGGGTAACATGCTCACAGAATCTTCAGTGTGGGATATCGTGACCTTATCCTGTTCAGAGAATGCACAAAGCGACTTGGCATCTCCAACCACATGAACAAGGGTCGACAAAGTGAAACAGTTTTCCCCGTTATTGCCAAATCAATTTAAATTCTGCCAAGAAGTATTTTGACTCTCAAGCCACACATTAAATCATCACATCAAAGCAAGTGACTTTTGAAAATGATACCAGATCTTTCTCAAGAACTAACTTCACTTTTATGAGACATTTGTGCCATGAATTTGCAAATACCAACTCAAGGTGACCCCCACCTTATTTCTTTTCTTTTGATCATAGATGGCACAAAATCTCACCTTAACACTTTTGTTAAATGGGTATTCTATTTTTAATATTGTAATTTCATCTGAATATCAACATGAGTCTCTGGAATAGTTTAGTGATTATGACGATTATATTGGTAGAAAATTAAAAATTTGAGTTTTTGTTCGAGATAATAAAACATTTTTACATAACATTTAAATTTTTACTTCTTGGCCCCAAGAGCTGGCCAAGAAGGCCCCAAGTAGCATGGTTTTACTAGTGTAATTATTTTTATGATGTATACTTATTTACTTAATGGGTTTTATTCAATTATTCCATGCAGTAGATGTGCTAATTGAGTGAGATAGTCTAACTGAGTGAAATCATTCAATTTGAATTCATAGTGTTGCTATTATGACATATCTGCAATTAAAATATGGGCAATTAAATATGTAAATATTAATAAGCCTGTATGTAAGTCATGGAATAAATGTACCTTCTCTCTTTTACTAGGATTCTGCTTTTACCTGCCATATAACAGTATATATATATATATATATATAAGATATAATTTTTTTTTTTTATTAAGAAAAGCAAATTGACAGGAATTACATAGTATAATGTTGGTCACTATGAAAAAAGTCATGTATGCATTATGTAAAAGTTTCATTTCATATGACTTTTATTTACTATCGATCAATATTATTTAAAGTGGGACTAAGGTGTATGAATCTTTAATAATGTTTTTTTACAAATCTTAACAACTTTACATTCACAAGATATAATTGATGCAAGATATTAATTGATGGACTGGAGTTGTGGATTTCATGTGGTTTATTGTGAAGTATTTATCAGCTGTTTGGACTTGTTTGACTGTACGTGTATTAATGTTACAGTGACTTCTGCCACATATACTGTATGTTATCAAAAGTTACAAGGCAGGTTTGTAGAAGTTCTACAAGAAAAATATGCTATAATTCCCCTAATGTTCTGACATTCCTATTACTGGGTGGAAGGTGTTATAATCACAGTGCGTTGTTTTCCTTCCTCCACAGCTGTCTAAGTGCAGGAAATTTTGAGTAATTGAAATAACCTGTTCCTTTCTGCATTAGGAACACTTGAGTAAGTACTCCCTTGTGTGGTAGGAACAGGTAATTCACAAGTAAATATCTGAATCCTCGATCTGTGGATACATATGATGATATCGCAATGACATCACAGCACAGCATCAAACTCCCCTTTGCTGAAGCCGACAGCTAATCGTGGAACAGGAAAGTGTGAAACTGGCCAAAATGTTTTTATTTTCACGTAGTCTAACTGTCATATCCTGCCCACAACCGCTTCATACTCAGACTTTAGATCTTTTCTATGCAACACTGTCAGATGGAGATGAATGGCTTTGTGTCACGTACAAGCTGTGATGAAAATTGAAAGATAAAGCAGTTAGTTGGAGATGGGTAATTTTCAATGACCAGTATAAATATTTTGCCTTGTGCATCATAAACTTTACCATTGCCTACGTGCACCTTTATCTTTAACTGGACAGATATATAATAAAATGTTATTATTATTATTATTAAATAACAAGACATTTTATATTGGACAACATTTATTTTTGAGTAGAATATTTTATAGTTTATATTTTATGCGTTTGCAACAGGTACTGTGTTATCAAAAGTTATCAAAAAGGCAGATTTGCAGAAGTTTTACAAGAAATATGTAAAAATATGCTATATAATTCCCCTATAGCATAAACGTAAATGTTAATGTAATGTCCCCTGTTATACACAACAAGCTGAAGGATGACATGTAAAGGACAGTTTATTATATTTAAAAAAAATAAGAGAAAACTTCATATAAAGTTTAAAGCATGTTTATCATTATGCTATTGTTATTATAGGTAGTGCTTTCTACATGAACATATGTTTAGTTTGTAAATATGTAAAGGAATGGTTTATTGGAGTTGTGTGAAAACAAACATATAGTGTTCTTAGGTTTAAGTTTCTAAATGCACAAGCTATCTTGTACAATCACAAGATGACTGTACAAGATGCATTACCCTGTTGAGCTCACTGATGTAGTGAGAGAAAGCTTGATTTGATAGATTTTTGCCTCATCAATTTCGATGATAATTATTTTGTATTATTATACCGCTAACCATTATTTAACCGTAAGATGCCTTCTGAGAGATATAGCCCTGATATAATCATCTAATGTCACACGCTGCTTATAGAAATAATGTCTGTTGATTTTATTCACTATCTGACTCAATTGAATAATACTGGCTATGGAATCTGAAATGATGGGAGTTGGAAAAGAATGATTTTAATACGTCATATTTTTTCTGTTATCAGGGTGTCAACGCATGTCAATAGCTGCCATTGTTTTTCTTCAAGCTTCACTCCCACATCTCTCTTACAGCTTTTCTCTTACAGGAAAACGGACCAAAAATATTTATGACTTATGGACTACACAATTTATTTTCCATTAGTGCAGTCTGGAATGAAGAGAATGTCCCTTCCAATAATACCACCTGCAATGACTAAATTTAAAATGCAATGTAATTCCTTTAAAATGAATTATAATACACATTAAAAAGTATGTCAAACTCAATTTCATGTCTTCTGTTTTATGCATATGCGTGTATACACACAGATACACACACATATAACTATTTTATTAATGAGTTAATTATAAAACTATTTAATACATTTTTAATACATTAAGGATAAAATCATCTAACCAAACAAATGATCAATTCTATTAAAGTCTTACTAAACAGGCATATTAAAATTATGCTCCTCATAACTAAATACAGTAAGTGCAACTAAATGTACTTTCAAGTTTTGTGACTGCATGCACAACCATTTAAACACATTTTAATAAATGCCTGAAAACAGTATTTATATAGTCGTTTATTGAACAAGCAGCACAGTTATAAACAAGGTATGCGATTCCTTTGACACTGTATAAAATGTACCAAAAATTAATTTGAGATAAATGCACCTAGTCTGCAAAAAGCAAGAATAACAAATGCTCAGAATCATTACTGACCTTTACAAAAACATTTTATGCACACCAGTAACCTTAGTCTTTGCTGATATTGATAGAAATGAGATAAAATAAGCATATGAAAATAGCTCCTTAATGGCAATTTTTAATTTACAATTTTTGATACCATGATCTCAAAAAGCACTTTGACAATTATTCTTATGCAGCACTGGTGCCCTGAAAAATAGATCGACTATATAAAGAAAAGAAAAAAGGGTTAGCAAATACAAAGTCACACACGCACAAAAAGTAACCCTAATTATTAATCTAATATTTTAGTATTTTAATATATCTAGTGCTTCGGTTTCAGCAGCTCTTCCAAAAGCATTCAGCTTATTTGTAACAAAGATATATTTCTCTCTAAAAAGAGCTTAATTCATTAACCAGTTCTGATTTCTGGATTTATTAGTGATTGTGCCATCAAAGTACAATCAATAAGTGCATTTCTCCTTGCATGAATTTGATTTGCCATTAACTAAATTTCTTTAATTTGATCACTACTTGTGTAAATATTTGTGCTTGGTTCACTGGTAGTGAATTAATATAGGTCACAAAACAGCAGCCTATTCTGGCATTAAGCAGAAATCAAGAGTGAGTGTAAGGCCACATGTTTTAGCATTAGCAAAGGCAGAAACGTCACCAGAGTCGATGTCATTAGGCAGACAGTTGTGCAAGAGGCATTTCCCTAATCACACTGTAGATACACTGACAGAGCGACTCTAGAAACTGAACCTCAAATTTGCTGAAAATTTACTTATCCTCAGGTCAAGATGTAGATGAGTTTGTTTCTTCATCTGAACAGATTTGGAGAAATGGATCCTCTGCAGTGAATGGGTGCCGTCAGAATGAGAGTCCAAACAGCTGATAAAAACATCACAATAATCCACAAGTAATCCAAACGACTCCAGTCTTACAGTTAATGTCTTGTGAAGTGAAAAGCTATGTGTTCGTAAGAAACCTCCATGAAGATGATTTTAACTTCAAACCGTTGCTTCAGTCACTTAAAATACGAGACCTCTATCCATAATATTGCTTTCTCCATGAAAAAGTCGCTTGTCTGAATCAGAATAGAAATAATTCACAGAGTCAGCACGTGTACAAAGCGAAAACGGTCCCAAAAAAGTCTGACACCTGTGTTGGTGATTTGATGTGTACGACGACACGTTATGGACTTTTTTCACTGGAGAAGCGTTATTATGTATTATGGACCTATTTGGCCAAATGAAAACCCCTTTTATTACAACATGCAGCTTTTTGCTTCACAAGATGTTAACTGATGGACTGGAGTGGTGTGGATACTTGTGGATTATTGTGATGTTTTTATCAGCTGTTTGGACTCTCATTCTGACTGGCACCCATTCACTGCAGAGGCTCATTGGTGAGCAAGTGATGTCATGCTACATTTCTCCAAATCTGTTCTTTTGTCATTTTTTTTTGGGCGACTATTCCCTTTAAGGTCCCATATTGTCAAAACTGAAATTCCATGGCTTTTTTCATTATAACTGAGGTCTAGGTCCTATGTAACTACCATATAAGTTTCAAAAAATTCACACAGTAAAATGCCCACGAGCCATGCTTAAAGGCTAGCTATTTTTCACGAACCGTTGTGACTTCCATAAAAAGTTGACGTCATAACTACACAGTCACCACCCCGAGCACCGCCCACCATCCCATTTTCTTTTTGCCAAACCCCCAGACAACATCGCGTCCATGCTTTTGCTGAGCAAGGACAACACCGAAATGTGTCGAAAAGGTTAAATTTAACCACGAAACCAGATCGCCGACCTGTAACGTTACACTCTCACTCAAAGGATGGACGATCTGACAGGATTGTTACTATGAGGTGGATCACATCTAACGTATGTAGTAACCATGTCTATCTAGTCATGATGAAGATGTATGTACATTTCAATTTCAGCAGGCAACTAGTTTTATTATTGTTCCAGCCACAATTAATCACAACAATGTATATACAATTACAAATGTTTATATATAAATCGTCAGTTTGCTGTTTTACACGCATGCACACAGACATTATTTCATACACGACATAGACGTGAGATGCAAGAAACATAGGCATATGGCAAGAAATCTGTAGACGCTCCCATAACAACAAAAAAAGAATTTTTTTTTTTTTTGTTAAATTAAATTAATACTGTTTTGAGCCTTTTCTGATAAGAAGTGTGCGCTGCAAACGCGAGCATTTTTGAAGATCTTTTCTGTCCAGTCTGCTCGTTTTATTGCGTTTAGCCACAGCTGTCGTCGGTTTTTTGTCTGGCAGTGGAAGCAGATATGCGATCCAATTTCTAATTTGAGGCTGTATTACGTCGTTCGGGCACCAACATCCCGACAATATGATATTTTTAAGCTCCTTATGTATCCGAATCGGTTTCCCCTTTGTTTTGCTGCCTCCAGCTAGCGCTGTGACATCGGCTGACCCTAGTTACCTGTGGTTGGTCTGGACGTGCATCACTCAGAAAACAACAGGCCAATCAGAAGAGAGGCTCATGAATATTAATTAGACATTAATTAATCGACTTGTTCTCAGCAGAGCTCCTGAGAGGGGAGCTGTACAAATATATTGAGATGGTTTTTGGTACTTATACCGCAAATATATATTCTTAAGGACATCAAAACCTAAAATAAAACTCCAGAAAGGTGTACAATATGGGACCTTTAAGCAAAATATGATTTGTACAATAGGATTTCGTTTTTGGGGTGAAATATGAGCTGGATATGTTCTTGAGAGATTTACCCAACTAGGTGTAAATGTGATTTGAAAAAAAAGAATCATTCATAACAGTATGACTCCGGTATTTGCGAGATACGTTTGAAATGCTGATTCAGTAACTGCTTTTCTAAGTGCAATGTTTCAATGACACCATAAGTTGCTACAACAATAAAACGTATTTAGCTTGACCTCAAACAGGGTTACTCAAGAAAAAAAACCCTGATTCTGACAATACTGGAAGACGTCTGTGTGCAATCCTCAAAGTAATAATGACTTTTGCAGAACATAATGGCAGCAGGTAAACCTAACAGGGAAATTCCTGTTGCGCATTACAGAACATCGTGTTATCATTACACCTGAAAATGCAGAAATAAACATCCAAAATCGATAACGTCCTCTCATCTTCTAATTCAATTAAGAAAAAAAGTGCTTCAAATAATCGATCATTAACATGCCGCAAAAATGTCCTTTCAAATCATGTAAATACTATGATTATTGGAAAAGGTATATAATCAGCACTGTTGTTTCTGCAAAAACTGTTTTTTGAGTTTAGGTCTGTTTTAAGCCCAAGCTCTCAAATGCAGTGACTGAAGCACCTCTGGTTATGGTAAGACAGACTTGTGGAGTAATACTGTGTGTTAGTGGCTCAAATAAGATCTACCATCCACCGTGAAGGTTTTTTTCTACCCTTTTCAATCTGAAGACGCATCCTCAGCTGGACATCCTCTGAGCTTGAAGCATCTCGGTCACGCTCACTATGTCTTCTTCCGGCACCTGAGACAAAAAAAGATTTAGGCTTAGATGACACAAAAATACAACGATGATTACGTCCCATCCAAACATGCAATATTTGTTAGGGATGTCACATGCTGTCAGCTGAACAACACACGCTGGTATGAAGAGTTTTGTAGGATGGGCGTAAACAGAGATGCATCATCTCATACGAAAAGTAGCGCAAGTTTGAATACCAACAGGTATGAACTATTCCTCACACTTCCTCTTTTACTGTAAGGTCATGTGAACGCATGATTCTGGTGGCGGGGACTTCACTGGCTTGCACTGAAGGATTATATCATTACCATGCCCTATATATAGCAATGGTTAACCTATATATAGTATGGTTTATTCGGTTTATGTGGAAAAACATCCTAAAATCACTGATGACTGAATCATGTCTCTTCGATTTTGATTGAATCATGAAGGATGCTAGTGTCAGAAAAAAATAATAATAAATTCGCCAACATGCTACTGTATAGCGGTGGTTCCAAAACTAGTATGTCAGCCGGAAAGAAATATGCTGATATGCTGATAATTTGAACATTTGCATGTTTACGGTTCTCTGATGTCGGTTAAAGGTCGATAAATGATCAGTGTTTTAATTTGAATAAAAGTGCTTTTATTTTAAAATGATGTATTACATGCAATCCAGATTTCGTAATCAAATTCCAAAAAGTAAGTACTTGACTTAGATTACATTACTTGTTAAAATGTTTATAATTAGTTTACAGTTACTTTTTATGGATTGCATGATTACTTATTATTCGCACATTATTTTGACCTAAAATATTTTCCTGAAGTCTAGAGATTTTAAGTTAATATTTCAATAATTTAACAACACATTCGCATATTCACGTCTGCTAAATGGATACATTATTATTATTATATAAATTATAATGAGAGTTAATAGTCACAATCATATGCAGGTGAACAAATAAAATATTTATTTTTCTGTTCAAATATTGTTTTTATGTAAATTTAATGTACCAGTGGGAAAAAAAAAAGTATTTAGTCAGACACCAATTGTGCAAGTTCTCCCACTTAAAAAGTTGAGAGAGGCCTGTAATTTTCATCATTTGGTATACCTCAACTATGAGAGACAAATTGCGAAAAAAAAATCCAGAAAATCACATTGTAGGGTTTTTAAATAATTTATTTGCAAATTATTGTGGAAAATATGTATTTGGTCAATAACAAAATTTAATTTCAATACTTTGTTATATACCCTTTGTTTGCAATGACAGAGGTCAAACGTTTTCTTCACAAGGTTTTCACACACTGTTGATGGTATTTTGGCCTATTCCTCCATGCAGATCTCCTCTAGAAGCAGTAATGTTTTGGGGCTGTCGCTAGACAACACGGATTTTCAACTCCCTCCAAAGATTTATGGGGTTGAGATCTGGAGACTGGCTAGGCACTCCAGGACCTTGAAATGCTTCTTAACGAAGCCACTCCTTCGTTGCCCGGGCGGTGTTTGGGATCATTGTCATGCTGAAAAGACCCAGCCACGTTTCATCTTCAATTCCCTTGCTGATGGAAGGAGGTTTTCACTCAAAATCATGATACATGGCCCCCCCCCCACAAAAAAAATTTCCCATTCTTTTGTTTACACGGATCAGTCGTCCTGGTCCCCTTTGCAGAAAAACAGCCCCAAAGCATGAAGTTTCCACCCCATGATTCACAGTAGGTATGGTGTTCTTTGGATTCAACTCAGCATTCTTTCTCCTCCAAACACGACAAGTTGAGTTTTTACAAAAAAGTTCACTATCTTTTGGTTCATCCTGACCATATGAAATCTCCAATCCTCTACTGGATCCTCCAAATGCTCCTCCTAGATAGCAGCTTAGACGGGCCTGTGGACATGTAAGGACTTAAGCAGGGGGGCAGTTGGACATGCAGGATTGAGTAGTCCATGGCGGCGCAGTGTGGTAGATGGTAGCTGTGTTACTTGGTCACAGCTCTCTGCACGGTCCATTCACCCGAGGGTACCCCAGTGTGGTTTGATCATTTTGACCCCATGGGGTGAGATTTTGCGTGGAGCCCCAGATCGAGGGAGATATCAGTGGTCTTGTATGTCTTCCATATTCTAATAATTGCTCCCACAGTTGATATCTTCACACCAAGCTGCTTACCTATTACAGATTCAGTCTTCCCAGCCTACTGCAGGTCTACAATTTTGTTTCTGGTACCCTTTGACAGCTCTTTGGTCTTGGCCATGGCCATGGTGGAGTTTGGAGTGTGACTGTTTGAGTTTGTGGACAGGTGTCTTTTATACTGATAACAAGTTCAAACAGATGCCATTAATACAGGTAACGAGTGGAGGACAGAGGAGCCTCTTAAAGAAGAAGTTACAGGTCTGTGAGATCCAGAAATCTTGCTTGTTTGTAGGTGGCCAAATACTTATTTTACCGAGGAACTTACCAATTAATTCTTTAAAAATCCTAAAATTTGATTTTCTGGATTTTCTTTTCTCATTTTGTCTCTCATAGTTGAGGTAAACTATAACTATGATGAAAATTACAGGTCTCTCTCATCTTTTTAATTGGGAGAACTTGCATAATTGGTGGCTGACTAAATACTTTTTGCCCCCACTGTAATTTATTTTAAAATTTTTAGGATTTAACTCATTTGCTTTTTATCAACTACCCCTACAGAACATTCCTAAATGTAAACCAAAATGTGTAAACATAGATGTAAACGTGTAAAAATAGATTAGGTTACCAACTACAATTTTCGTCATGCAATTTGTAATCAATATTGGACTACAATTTGTAAGAGTAATTACATTGTTATTTAGCAGACGCTTTTATCCAAATCGACTAACAAATGAGGACAATAAAAGCAGTCACAACTAACAAAAGAGCAACAATATATAAGTGCAAATGACAAGTCTAGGTTAGCCTAACACAATATGCAAGGGTATATATAGTTATTATATTATACACCAACACACACAACCACAAAAAGAAAAGAAACAAAGTAAATAGAATTAGAAAAAATAGAAAAGATAGTCTTTTTTTTTTTAAAATAATAGAATAAAAAAAAAAAGAAAACAAATAGATAAAATAAAATTAGAATAGAGTGTGTTAGAGTTAGAGGGTTAAATAAAGATGGAAGAGATGTTTTTTTTAGCCGATTCTTGAAGATGGTTAAGGACTCAGCTGCTCGGATTGAGTTGGGCAGGTTATTCCACCAGGAGGGAACAGTTAATGTAAAAGTCCGTGAAAGTGATTTTGTGCCTCTTTGAGATGGCACAATAATGCATCTTTCTCTTGCAGAACGCAAGCTTCTAGAGGCTCATAACGCTGAAGTAATGAATTTAGGTAAATGGGTGCAGAGCCAGTGGTGGTTTGGTAGGCAAACATTAATGCCTTAAATTTAATGCAAGCAGCTACTGGTAGCCAGTGCAAACTAATAAGCAGAGGTGTGACGTGCATTCTTTTCGGCTCATTAAAGATTAATCTTGCAGCGGCATTTTGGATTAATTGTAGAGGTTTGATAGAAGTGGCTGGAAGACCTGCCAAGAGTAAGTAAGTAATGTAATTACTTTTTGGTAAGTAATCTACCCAGCACTGTGTATAGCCTATATAGGGCTGCACGACTTGGACAAAAAAATACTGTGATTATTTTTTCATGTTGCAACTGCGATTTGAACTGTGATATACTACAAAAATATTTGACATTCCATGCACATTGTTGTGATTCACCAATCAGAAGCAAGTATTTCAGAGAGTCTTGTAAGACAGCACATTTTAATATTAAATTATAACGATGATCTAATGATGAGTAAGAACGATCCCCTGACCAATCGGGAACCAGACAGTTTCTGCTAAAATACTTGAGGGTTTCCAGGAAAAAAAGGAAAGGAATAGGAAGCAAGGACAACCAGATGATCTGATTTCACATGACATCATGGAAATAAACAGAGGCGTTGTTGCGAAAATCGTCCAATCAGATCAGATTCTGAAATTCTTCTGTTTCCTGGTTACTAGGCAACCATTTGCCTCCTGATGCTCAGTGTCACACAAATGATTCAAATGTACTTAATATAAATGCTGTAGACTAGACACATGACCTCTACAGACTGAATGTCAGCAGATAATTATCACACAATAAGCGCACAAAGGGTGATCAGGATCTTTTATCACCCTGAATGGGTCTATTAATTATATTTGTGCATTAATGTACTGCAAAAACCACATCAGTCAACTAATACTCAGAGCTAAAATGTTTTGTGTGTCAAAAAGAGAGAAAAAAGGACTTACCAGAGCATGATCAAAGCTGAAGGTGCTAATGTAATACGCTGATATATCACTGTCTGCAAGAGGCTGAGAGATCTGAGCAACTATCCCACATTCATCTGAAAAAGGAGACAGAGAGAGTGAGATAACGGCAAATAACTGCGATAAATGTGACTTTCTGATTCAATCTGCTGTGTTTGTTCATCTATCACTCAGCTGAACAGATTTTGCTCTTGTATGGACTAGGAATTGGATCAGACAGAAAAATATTAAGGGAGTCATTTATACACATAGGCATCCTAAGAGAAGAAGCAGTCGAGCAACAGAAGAGGACAGCAGTTTGTAAGTGTTTTGTTTCTTTTGTCATTAGATTTTAGCACGGTTGTCGTTTCTAGGAAAATTGTTTTGCTTACGGTGTAACGCGTGCTCAAGTCGCGTTTGTTCTCGTGCGTATCACATGGCTTTTCAGTTTCAGTTTGGTATAGTAAGCGGGGGGGGGGGGGGGAGTGAGACAGCTGAATTCAATAAGATATCAGGCGAGTATATAATTGGTTAGTACACCGCGGCACGAAAGCCCTCTTGTGAAGACCAACTAGTGTAAAGACCATCGACTCTACCTTGCACGACTCCACTGACAAGGCACTTGAGTATTGCTTTTCTCCCCTTTCTTTAGTTTTTGTACAGCTTGTTCTCATCTACTTGTTTTAGTCAATTATACTCACTATGTGCTTTCAAATCTCTACTATTACTACCAACACTTGTAAATCACACTCTGTACGTTGGAGGCAGCGAAATCTGCATACTTTCCCTATGTCCTCTACTACTTTACGCTCTTTCCAGTGTGGTCTCTGGAACTGCCAGTCTGCTGTAAACAAAGCAGACTTTATTTCATCTACTGCTACTCATTCAAGTCTCAACCTCATGGCCCTAACTGAGATTTGGATCAAACCTGAGGACACTGCCACTCCTGCAGCCCTCTCCATTTAACTTTTTCCTCGATTTCCCCCAATTGAGCAAGGGGTGGAGGTACCGGTCTACAAATGAATGGAAATTTGATCCTCTACCATCTCTTACTGGCAACAGTTCATTTGAATCACACGCAATTACTATTACCCAGCCCGTTAAAATCCACTTTGTAATTGTTTATCGTCCCCCATGTCAACTGGGTAACTTCTTGGAGGAGTTGGATGTGCTACTCTCAAACTTCCCTGAGGACGGTACTCATCTGCTACTACTTGGTGACTTCAACATCCACCTAGGTAAACCCCAGGCTGCTGACTTCAACACTCTGCTTGCCTCATTTGACCACAAGCGAGTGTCTACTACAGCTAGTCACAAATCAGATAACCAAATATTAAACCGTCATCTACACAGCTTACTGGCCACGATCAACACTCTAGTTTACCCTGTGCAACTATCCTCAGGACCATTCCTCATCACTTCTTACCTCAGACTGACTCCAGGCACAACTCGCACTCCTCCACAGGTCACCTTTCACTCTCTCCCTCTCGCCTATCCTCTATGGTTTCATCCTCACTTCCTCCACCCTCTCAGTTTTTAGCACTGGACAATAACACTGACACTCCTTTCTCCACTCTAACATCTTGCTTATACAACTTTTGCCACCTTTCATCCAGACCAGCATGCACCACCCACAAACTTCATAACAAATACACACTCTCTCTCCTCCCTCTCTCCACTCTCGGAGGCAGACTTATCCTTTCCAATCATCCTACCTGACCTGTCCGCTTGATCCTATCCCCACTCACCTCTTTCAAGCGATTTCTTCTTTAGTTATACCTGCACTCACTCACATTATCATCACCTCTCTTCACACTGGTACATTTCCCACAGCATTTTGAAGATGGTTTGGGTTAAAAACCCCCCCCCCCCCCCCCCCCCCCCCAATGCTAAGAAACCCCTCTAAATCCAGCGAATTTAGAAAACTACATACTGGTATCGCTTCTTCCATTCATTGCAAAGACACTTGAGCGAGCTGTGTTCAACCAACTGTCTATGTTTCTTGCACAGAACAACCATCTGGACAACAACCAATCTGGCTTCAAAAGCGGCCACTCAACTGAGACTGTCCTGCTCTTGGTTACTGAAGCCCTGAGACTGGCAAGAGCAGCTTCCAAATCCGCAGTACTCATCTTGCTGAATCTGTCTCCTGCTTTTGACACAGTTAACCACCAGATCCTCCGGTCCACCCTCACGAAGATGGGTATCTCAGGATCTGCACTCCAGTGGTTTGAGTCTTACCTCTCAGGTAGGTCCTTCAAGATGTCTTGGAGGGGTGAGGTTTCCAAGTCACAACTTCTTGCTACCGGGGTTCCTCAGGGTTTAGTGCTTGGACCACTTCTCTTCTCCATTTACATGTCATCATTAGGATCTATCATGGCTTTTTCTATCACTGCAGTGCTGATGACACTCAACTCTACTTCTCATTCCAACCAGATGATCCCACGGTAGCTGTTCGCATTGCAGCCTGTCTGGAGAATATTCTGGATCGGATGAAGGGCCATCAGACACAACTGCTCGTGGTCTCAGCCAACCCAGCACTTCACCACAACTTCTCTATACAGATAGGTTTGTCAACCATAACTCCTTCAAGAACAGCCAGGAACCTTGGAGTTGTTATCGATGATCAGTTAAGCTTCACAGAACATATTGCTACAACGGCCCGGTCCTGCAGATTTGCCTTATACAACATTAGGAAGATAAGACCCTTCCTATCAGAGCAGGCCGCACAACTCCTTGTCCAAGCTCTTGTTCTCTCCAGACTGGACTATTGTAATGCTCTCTTGGCGGGCCTTCCGGCATGTACTATCAAGCCTTTGCAACTGATCCAGAATGCAGCAGCAAGATTGGTCTTCAACAAGCCGAAGAATGCCCATGTCACACCTCTCTTCATCAGTTTGCACTGGCTGCCAATAGCTGCTTGCATCAAATTCAATGATGTTTGCCTACAAGACAACCACTGGCAGTGCACCAATATACCTAAACTCGCTAGTTCAGACTTATGCGCCCTCCAGAAGCTTGCATTCTGCAAGTGAACGACGCCTTGTGGTGCCATCCCAAAGAGGCACAAAATCACTTTCTCAGATGTTTTCCTGGACTGTTCCCAGCTGGTGGAATGACCTGCCTATCTCAATTCGAGCAGCCGAGTCTTTAGCCATTTTCAAAAAAACGTCTAAAGTTTATTTTTTTTCACCAGCACTGACCATTTATACTAGCACTTAACTATTTGATTTAAGTATTAACAGTTAAAAAAAAAAAAAACACACATTGCTATGTGTACTGTGCTAGACTAACTGAGACTTGTCACATCACTTGCATACTGTTGCTCTCTAGTTAGTCTGATTCTTCTATTGTTCTCCTCATTTGTAAGTTGCTTTGGATAAAAGCTAAATGATAAAATGTAAATGTCCTAATGGAAACAGAACCTCATACGTGACTGATATTGATCTGTTCTTGACTCACAATTAATTTCAAGTAGGCCAAGGATTCACAAACTTTTTTGTTGTTGTCCGCTGAACTCTTTTGACAAAAAATATTTACTTGAAGGTTCAAAGATTCTGGATAATTAACACCACATTTGCATGTTCACGGTTCTCTGATGTTGGTTAATTGTCACAATACATGCAGGTGAACAAATAAAATATTTAATCTTTTTTTTTGTAAGTGTTTTATTTTCTTTTAAAATGGTTTAATTTAAATTTTTTTTGTGATTAAAGTAATTATTCGCTTTTCATCCGCTTACGAACCTCCTGCAGTTTCCTAACGAACCCTAGTTTGGGAAACCCTAGAGTAGGGTATCAAGTTGGTAACCTATTGTAACTCTAAAATGCATAAAAATAGATAAATCACACACAAATATTGGTTATTCAATAATTGTATTTAAATTAAATTACCTTTTATTTAAATTTATTTAAACAAATATTTATTTATAAAAAATTATATTAATTATTAGAATAAAATTATTAAAATCAGAACCAAATTAAATTAAAATATAGAATTTTTTGGTGGCATTGTTACAGTCTAATTTTATAAAGCACTGAATAACATTAATTACATGAACTTACTATAGGGCTAAGTTTAGGGTTAGATTTTGGTTTACATTTGTAATTGTGCACAATTTACTGTTATTAACATGGCACTACACGTAACGTGTAGCTACACCTTAAAACAAATTAAAAAATCTAATTTTTTTTTATTGATAACTTGTAATGCTGAATGAATTGTAAGCATATGTATATCTTGTTTTTTAATTTTTTTTATTCATTCGATCATCCTGGGGAATGGCTGATGCTTGCTTGCTGCAATGCATTATGGCATGGCTAAAGGATACATGCTGCATTCAAATGGCCAAAAGAAGGTATTCTGAAGCTCACCGAAGCCGAGAGGCTGCCCTCCTATTCTCACCATCCTCCAGAGCTCACCAGAAGAGCTGGTGAAGAGAAGATCAGTGGGGAATCTGACACGCACACACAAACAAACACAAACATATTTTCATATTTAAATCTGCAACGTGCAAATCTTTGATATGATGACCTGTTCATGACTCTGTGAGGGTCTTACTGTCTCTGTGCTTCTGTGTCCATCACCAAAGCGGATTGATCTCCATCAATCAGAGAGAAGGAGAAAAACTTGATATATTCCATGTCCTGATCAACACTGGCGCCCTCTTTAGGACTGCAGGAGAAAAATGCATTAAAAATAAATAAAATTAACAGACTTAACCAACAACTTGTTATAATTGAATATGCCAAGGGAAATAACTGCACAAACAAACAACACGTTTTAAATAAATATATCAATAATAACTACCTATTTTACTTGCAGTTTATAAGAGACACTAATTATAATTAGGAGTAGCAGTTTTACCTCTTATTTCTTCCTGCTGAGAAAACAACTTGTATAAAAAAAGCGACAGTTCACCCCATCTTTCCCCTACAGTGTAATGCGTCATAAACTGTGACTTGGTTCAAGACACCTCTTAGTGGCAGTGAAATGGTAAAAAAAAAAATACTGGTCAGCTAAGTAATGTGCTGAAGAAGAAATGCAAAACTCAAAGCAGTGAAAAATGAGATGTATACAGCATCACTGCATGAGTTTGCCGCAGCATGTTTCATACCTGTTAGAGTAAAACAGAACGTCTATGAGGGTTGTGGCAATCGCTGGCAGTGTGTCCGGATCCAAGCTCATTACGCAAAATTGATTTTCTGGAATCAACACTGGATGAACTGTTGCATGTGGACTGAACGCACACACACACACACACACACACACACACACACACACAATAGTAAAGTAATTATTAATAACCATTTCACTATTCTCATAATTAGCCTTTCAAGAAGCCATTGCATTAGTTCAAATGTTGGGAGATGCATTAAAGGCAGAGTAAGTGATTTTTCAAAAACACTTTAGAAAACTGATTCGGGCCGAATTACAAAACAAACTTGTAGCCAATCAGCAATAAGGGGCGTGTCTACTCATGATATGGAGGAGAGCGCGTTCAGTGCACGGGACGGACATTAGCCGAGCCGAGCGACAGAAAGATAGAGATGGCGGATAAAAAACAAAAGAGGAAAAGTCTGCGGAACGTAAGGCAAGCAGTAGGACCCGTGTAAATATCGGATCAGCCTTCCAGCGCTGGAGAGAACTCAAGGAGCGGAGGGCCTGCGATCGGATGCCGATGTTGCTTTGTTTCTTCTCGATAGGTAACACCGTGTCTACAACAGCTGAAGTCTGACTACACTGGACGATCAAACGACCGTTGAAAACCATTAGAAATTTGTGTCAGCACGTCATAAATAGAACCTGGCAGCAGTTTTCTTTCGGGGATTTGTTGCGCCGCGCCGCTTACGTTCGTAGACACGGTGTAACATTGGTTTTGCTTTTTCACAGAACTAATCGTTGCCTGGGTTGCGTACGTATATGTGGGCGGAGCTATCAAAATAGGGGCAAGACCCTTTTGGGGTAGGGGCGTGTTTGTTTTGGTGATTTCAAATATCAACAGCATTTCTCAGAAATTGCTTACTGCACCTTTAATATACTGCAAAAGTGACCATCAAAGACATTTTCCTGTTACAAACACAAAATCTGTTTAAGTGTAAAGCGGTTCATCCAATGCACTTTCGATTCATTAAAGAATCTCGGAAAAAAAAAAAAAAATATCACAGGCTTCAAAAGGAGGAGTTTATTTTTTGATGATGATGATAAATGTTTCTAGAGCAGCAAATCATCATATTAGAAATATTTCTGAAGGATCATTTCACACTGTAGACTGGCGTTATGATGCTGAAAAATCAGCTTTGAGCCACAAAAATATATTACATTTTAAAATACATACAAATAGAAAACAGTTATTTTACGTTGCAATAATATAACACAATACTACTGTTTCTACTCTGTTTTTTTAATCAAATATATGCAGCCTTGGAGAGCATAAGAGACTGCTTTCTCACCCTCTCTGCCGTTTCGCTGCAGGCCGTTGCAGGACGCCTGACGTGGCAGGCCACTGACTCTCCTCCCTCCTCTCTGAAAATATTAAACTCCTCCACTAGAGTCTCCACCACCACAGACAGGTCTTTCTCTCGCACCTAGAACACAAATATCCCTTTTAGTGTGTTAATAACATACATTTTCATATAAATCACCTAACAGCACTCCCTGAGGTGGTCATGTTTGTTTTGTACTTTAATTTTGTATTGCTATTGCATTTTTAGCATATGTTAGCAGCACTTATTCCCAAACAACAACATGCAAAACGTCAATCAAATAGTTATGGTTGTTTTGTTGTTGTTGCAGCACCCCCTGTGGGTGACTATTTGGTGTGCACCTTTAGCATGTGGTTTCTTTGCACAAAGTTTTGTAAAGTTTGGACTTTACATTCAAGAAATATTAGTCAATATTGGGCCACAGTTTCATTGCACACTTTAATTGTTTTTTAATCAATGAAAAAAAGAAAACCTTATCAAATCAGTATTTTTTACAAATAAAAAAGCAGCCTAGAAAGACTTTGAGAAAAGTCAGTTTTCCAAAAAGAAAACAAATAAAAAAAGTTTTTAAACAAGGATAAAATATAGATTCTGGCCCACACAGCTCTAGAGTTATTAGCAAAACTGTAAATTAGCTTATTACAAAAGCGTAACTGCCCTTGAAAGTATAATGCACAGAGACCAATCAACATTACACAATGTTCATCACACATCTACCAACTTATTAAAACATAAGGGTCATAAAATTGTAAAACATTTACAACAGGCAGGTGTGTTTGATGTTAGCACATGTTTATGCTGCCTTTTCCTTAATACATCATTTATTAACAATGTTCGGTCTCTGGATTCAGTCAAATGTCCGTCAGATCTACATCTTAGCTTTGTGCTGGTTTAACTAACCACAAATGAAAGCAACAAACTTTTTTATTAACAACAATTTTTTTTTTTTACAAATGTGGAGGATTTTAGATGAACATAACATATTTTGGTTATTCATTGCAGTGTTATTTTAGTATCATTGATATACTATTAAACTTTAAAATTAGATTTTTTTTAATGTTTACTGTTTTCATTTTAAGTTTGTCATTTCGTTTTGCGTTTTGACATTTAAAAAAATTTTTTTTAATTATATTTCCTTTGCATTTATTGTATTTCAAGTATTACTTTTTTTTCATATTTTAATTTTATGGTATTTATAAAAACTGATTCACGGAACACAATATCCATCATTTGGTGCAGTTTACATCATCCAGTATTTCGAGAAAATTGCTGACAGGCTTAAATTGTTATATGTGTTCAATGATACGAGACACACCAGACGCGCTTACAGAATAAAGGTCCGTCGGATTAGGTTGAGGCATGAAGACGGACACTGCTGCTCGGCAAGGGGCGATAACGGGTTTGGCGATCTGGTGACGCCCACAGCTGTGAGCTGCTGGAGGCGTGTGCATTGGAGACGCCATTGAGAGGGAGGCCAAGTGGAGCACTCACATGTAAGTGCGCAGGGCGGAGCTCTGGAGGATGAAGTGTGATGACGAGGACATACAGAAACTCAGTATCAATATACAATATACCGTTTCACATTTTACAAAATCATAATAGAAATGTAAAAATAGAAAAAAAAAATTGCTATTACTTTTCTAAGTGATCAAACTTTATAATGCCTTGCATTGAAAGAGGAGCTACCATTCAGTTTGGGGGGAAACAAAACAAAAAACACATTTATTCAGTAAGGATGCATTAAAATTATCAAACGTGACAGTAAAGACATTCATAATGTTACAAAAAAATCAGTTTCAAATAAATGCTGCTCTTTTGAACATAGTATTGCAGTTTCCACAAAATATAAACATCCAGACCTCTTCAACTCTGATAATAATAAGCAATGTTTCTTAAGCACCAAATATCGTATAGAGATATCACTGAAAAGACTGGGGTAATGACTGCTGAAAATTCAGATTTGCATCTCAGGAATAAATTATATTTTAATATATATTAAATTAGAAAACAGTTATTTGAAATTGTAAAATTATTTCACAATATTTTGATTCAATAAAAATGTGTCCTTGGTGAGCACAAGAGACTTTTTTCAAAAACATAAAAAAAAAAAAAAAAAAATCTTAGACCCCAACTTTCAACAGTTGCACAATGCGAACGGCAGAGCCATTTTTTCCAACAATTTATTATATATATATTAGAGCCCGACCGATATGGGTTTTTGTGGGCCGATACCGATATTAGGGAGTAAAATAAAGGCAGATACCGATATATCGGCCGATGTTCTTTGTGTATATTATAGTACAGTACAAGTAAAAAGTTTGGACACTTTCCCATTCGTGTGTCTAAACATTTGACTGGTACTATATATAGAATACGGTATATACATAAACAGAATATATACTGTATACATAAACACATTTTATGCAATGATCACTCAAATTTGGTGATCAAACACTTCTATGGATGAAGTTAGTAATGGCATTTAACAATTAACACTAAATTTGCCGATGAGTGCGATGACAAAAGTCAACGGTGGTGGTTAGGTGTAAACACACATGGGTTGGAAATATTTATTTTCCATCGTAACTTTAAATTCTGGCTGAAGTAATTTCTCATCTCGTTTTTATATTCATTTCAAATGATGAGACAAATCTGCTATATTTTTTAATATCCAAGCTGTATTTATCAGTTCAGATAATTTAATGACTTTGATTACTAGCAAAGACAGTAACCGGTTGTAACTTTCCGACAGTTGAGCAGATGGGGCAACGTTGTAACAGCGTGACAATGTTGCTATTCCTAGACATAGCGATGTAATTTACACGATTTATTTAATTAATTTAATGAGAACAGGTGAATAAAGAGACAGTCAATTTAAATGTTTAGAAATTATTATTTCAAGACATTTAAAGCATTTTTGCTCGTTTATGTGGACCGTCCCAAGCATGATTGCAATATGTTCATTGTCAAACTCCAAAATCAGAAATTATTTTTAATTCTTAAAAAAACGCCATTATTTTATTTGAACAAAAAAAAAAAAAATATATATATATTATATATATATATTTATATTTAGTAACCAATATTGGTAGTTTGTCTTTGATATTTTTTTTCATGCGATCAGATAAGATTTTAAGCTGTTATATGGTCATGTTATAACATGCCCCTCAGATGTTACAATGTGCCCCACTTATGGGGCATGTTGTTACATTTCACTTCCATTTTTTGAGGTTAAATAAAGAAAAACGTATACACTATAATTATGAAACAAAGCAACATATTTGTACTAGACAAGTGTAAAATTACCGTGGATAAAAAAAAAAATATATATTCTGAACCCCATGTGGATTTACACAAACTGAGAAAGTCAAAAAGTGTTACTTTGTGCCCCGCTCTCCCCTAACTCTGTAAATAAATACAATATAAATTAACGTCTCGCACACTTTAATGCCCTTTGAATGCAACGTGAATGTTCCCTTGGAACTGGAATCATGGCG
This sequence comes from Sinocyclocheilus anophthalmus, assembly GCA_018155175.1. Taxonomy (NCBI): domain Eukaryota; kingdom Metazoa; phylum Chordata; class Actinopteri; order Cypriniformes; family Cyprinidae; genus Sinocyclocheilus; species Sinocyclocheilus anophthalmus. Next base: position 58,834 of record JADLZN010004766.1, read on the forward strand.
GAATTTCATGTGAAGTCCAATTCGCAGGGCACTTACTGTCGAATAAGACAACGCGTGAATGCTACCTGAACAAGAAACCTCCTTACTGAAAGGAAAGTGCTGACTGGTGTCACTATCTCGCGAACGCGCCGAGGGATCTCCACCAAATTCGGGGGATCCCTTCAGCTCGAGGAGCCCTCTCCTCGTTACGGAGATATGGCCGTTCAAAGTATCAATGGTTTTCTATAGCCTAAGCTTTAAAGCGTTAAATACATTATGCTGCTGAAAATTCTGCTTCAACTTGAAAATAATTCATTAAATATATCTAATTCTTATAAGTTTCAATTTAAAATAATAAAATTTAAGAATTGTATAGTCATTTCCAATATTACTGTTCTTGTTTCACAAAAATTGGGTATTTTTTATCAAATAACGGGCAGTATGGGTGAGCACGAGAGACTTAACATAGTAAAACACCCTACCGACTGCCAAATTTAGATATAATCTTAGATTACATGTAAATATATTTTATACAGAGCTGAACGAGATTCTAATTATAATTTTTATTAAATGTTTTATATAATAATTAAAGGGTCATATGATGCGATTTCAATTTTGTCTTTCTCTTTGGAGTGTTACAAGTCCTTGGTGCATAAAGAAAGATCTGTAAAGTTGCAAACACTAAAATCTCAAATCCAAAGAGATACTCTTTATAAAGTTTAGAGTCAACCATGCCTTCCTAAAACGGCTCGTTCTAACATGCCACCACATGTCTACGTCACTATGTGGAAATATTAGCATAATGCCGCCCAAAATGTTCACGCAAAGAAAGGCGGCGAAACTTTTATTCTCACTGTAGTATTGTAGCTGCCGCCATGTCGTGAAGGTGCTGTGTTTCGTTGTGAAAGCGAAAATACTTTGTTTTGCCTTCCAAAAGAGGAAGATATCCGCTTCATCAAGCGGAGTCCAGCCAAGGGGTCGTAATCACATGGGGGTGTGTCGCCGCAAGCACGCCGGACACTCCTTCGTCGAATCCGCTGGCCTATCAGTGGTTAAGTTGTATTTACAACCCTGTTCCAGAACAGTTCAACCCAAATAACCAGATGTGTGCAGCACATTTTATGGAAAACTGTTTACTGATCCTGGGAGAGTAACTACAATGCCGGCTGCTGTTCTGACTTAGACGATAAGTCCGGATTGTTGATAGTACACGAATGATTTGTCACTGATGATTCAAACGCGAGTTTTTAGCAGTGTAGAGTAGTGCTTGTTGTTGGTCATTTCTCCGATCACAAATGCAGACATGGAAAATATATGGTTTACGCGGCGCGATGCAACGCGTAAAAAAGACAGTATATGTCATTATAATCTGTCCCCACTGGATGCAACAAATGCCTAGTTTATAATGGGTTTTAATGTTTTTGAATCATCGCTCCTCGAGTATCCGACCCACCGAACGGACAACCAAACAAATCATCACAGTATTGTAAGGGGCGTAACATTTCCATCAAACGCTTGAGGTATTCGGCCAATCACAACGCACTGGATAGCTGGCCAATCAGAGCACACCTCGCTTTTTAGACCGATGAATTTTGTAAAAATCTATGCGTTTCAGAAAGGCGGGGCATAGAGGAGAAAAAATTAATGTACGTTGTGGAAAAATAATGTGTTTTAAGTGAACCTTAAAGCACATTTCATTACACCAATCATGTTATGTTTAGCAAATCATATGACCCCTTTAATTAAATGATCAATTATTAGGTGTTAATGGTTTTAGGCCTCCTTAAAAGACAAAAACTGTTTTATTAACATATATAAACTATAAAAATGTTTTATTGCTTGAAATATATACAGCACAATTTGTTCAAACATGTCACACATTTCCATATTCTTCACATATCAGTGCAGTTTCAAGTAATGATCCAATCAAATAAAGAGTAATTAACATTTTTGGCACCATATTTAGCCAATCATGTAATTATGCAAATAAGAATGTTAACCCAGGTTTTGGAAATGTACAATGTGAAACGTCAGATTAAAATCCCCAGGATCAATTATATATGTTGACAACATAAAATGCTAACATAACTATAAATAAAATAATAGAATTCTCATTTACTACTGTTTCCCAATTTGCTACCACCTCCCTTTTTATTTTTCATCGTCAATTGAACACAAGAGCCTTATGACAGCAGTTCATGTGTGTGTGAGTGTGTGTTTTACCTTTAAAGCCCTCCTCATCAAGGACAACTGTGTAATTTTCCGGAGTCTCTGTGAGACTGAAAAATTTGCATCTGTGAGAGAAAGAGAAAAAGCACAGGAGAGAGGGGAAAATAAACCAAGGGAGAGAGAGAAAGAAGCAAAACCAAACAGACAGATCAGACGTTGCATAATGGAAAAAAGCAATGGCAGATTGCTGCAAAGAGTGTTTCAGCCGAGAGGTGTGGGATGGAGACACAAACCACATCAAACTCCTCTGCAGAAAAAGTGAATGTCATTTTCTCTTTCTCTTTCTGAAATCCATTCATATGGTTCTGCATTTCGGTTTGTTGCGATTGATAAATATGAGGTGCTTGATGTGCGTGTTAAAAAGAGAAAAGTTTGTGTGAATTGGTTTCTCCACAACAGGGTTTGAGCCAAATTCTTTACGAGCCGGTCCAGGAACCCAGAACAACATACTCCACTTCATTCAGTCTGATCTACTGTCTAAGAGCCACAGAGCTGAGAATCATGGGAAAAGAACTGTTGAGAGTTGATTTGTACAAATGAAGTCCAGACTGGTTCATGGAATTTCATCTATCAGCATCAAAACAACTAAAACAAAGATGAAATACACTAATATTGATTAGTTATGTAAATTGATCATGTAGTCTAATTACTAGAGCCCGACCGATATGGGTTTTTTGGGGCCGATACCGATATTAGGGAGTAAAAAAAAGCCTGATACCGATATATCGGCCGATATTCTTGGTGTATATTATAGTACAGTACCAGTCAAAAGTTTGGACACTTTCCCATTCGTGTGTCCAAACATTTGACTGGTACTATATATAGAATACAGTATATACATAAACAGAATATATATATACATAAACAAATTTTTTGCAATGATCACTCAAACGTGGTGATCAAACACTTCTAATGGTGACAGCGATATGTAAGGGCATTTAACAATAAACTTGCGATGAGTGCGATGAACAAAGTAACGGGTGTTATTGTACCACCATGGTTTGAATATTTCTTTACCATATTAACCCTTTCAAAAAAAAAATTAAAATTCTGGCTTAAGTAAATTTTTTTATCTCAGTTTTTATTATTCATTTAAAATGAGACAAATCTGCTATTATTTTAATCTCCAATCTGTTATTTATCAGTTCAGATAGTTTTTTAATGCTTTGATTACTAGCAGAAGACACTAACCAGTTTTAAATTCCAGTTTCGCAGATGGGGCATGTTGTAACACTGCGTTACAATGTGTTATTCTATAACCTCGTCGATGTACTAAATAATAAAAAATAATAAAAAAAATAATAATATAATAAAAAAAAAAAAAAAAAAATATAATATAATATATATATACTATATATATTTTTTTTTTTTTTTTTTATTAACAAAATATTTAGTTTGTCTTGTATATTTTTTTCATTCGATCAGATAAGATTTTAAGCTGTCATATGGTCAAGTTACAACGTGCCCCTCAGATGTTACAATGTACCCCACCTACGGGGCATGTTGTCACTTTTCACTTCCATTTTTTGAGGGTAAACAAAAGAAAAACGTATACACTGTAATTATGAAACAAAGCAACATATTTGTACTAGACAAGTGTAAAACTACCGTGGATAAAAATATATATATATATTCTGAACCCCATGTGGATTTACAAAGTGTTACTTTGTGCCCCGCTCTCCCCTACCTCTGTAAATAAATACAATTTAAATTCACGTCTCGCGCACTTTAATGCCCTTTGAATGTAACGTGTACGTTCCCTTGGAACTGGAATCATGGCGGAATTTCATGTGAGGTCCACTTCGCAGGGCACTTACAGTCGAATAAGATGCTGCCTGAACAAGAAACCTCCTACTGAAGGGAAAGTGTTGACTGGTGTCACTATCTCGCAAACACGCCGGCGGATCTCCACCAAATTCGGGGGATCTCTTTTTTCCCCTCCCTGCAGCTCGAGGAGCCCTCTCGAACGCCACCCTCCGCGTGTCGGTAGCCCCCCGGGATCGCTAGATTGGTCGGCGCCGGACCGCAAATTTAACCACCAGTAACTCCCGAACCCCGGGGGCTATCGACGCGGGGGTGGTCTCATTCGAAAGAGGGCCTCGAGACGTACACTCGATTTGCATTCGAGAGGGTTCCTCGAGCTGAAGGGATCTCCCGAATTTGGTGCAGATTCGCCGCGCCGTTACGGAGATATGGTCGTTCAAAGTTTCAATGGTTTTCCATTGGCTTAAGCTTTAAAGCATTTCATCCAGGTCGCCAGTAGCAAACAATGGTAGTGCGCTCTGCTGGACAAACTAAGTTATTACACCATTTCAAGCATTTTATCTGCATTATATGTTCTGTAAAAAAAAAAGTCATATCGGCGGCATATTCGCCGATACCGATATATTGGCGATAGGCTCATATCGGCCGATAATATCGGCAAAACGATATATCGGTCGGGCTCTACTAATTTATTAGGTTAAAAATACACTACTTTTCAAAAGTTTGGTGGGTTAGTAAAAGGTCCTCTTCTGCTCACCAAGGCTGCATTTATTTGATCAAAAAAAAAAAAATATTGTGAAATATTATTATATTTTAAAATAACTATTTTCTATTTTAAAAATGTAAAATATTCCTTTGATGTAAAGCTGAATTTTCAGCAGTCGTTATTCCAGTCTTCAGTGTCATATGATCATTCTAATCTAATTTATGCATTTAGCAGACGCTTAAAGCGACTTGCAGTGCATTCAGGCTATACATTTTTTTTTTTTTACCAGTATGTGTGTTCCCTGTGAATCGATCCAACGACATATATATATATAAATAAATAAGTGATTCTGTATTTAGATATATGTACGTTTTGTGTTATTAGTATTGTATCAAGTGACTTGGGTTAGTTTTATACATGATATGTTATATGTTGTACATTCATGTTTTTGGAACTTAGGGTTGTCAAATTGATTAATCATGATTAATCGCATCCAAAACAAAAGTTTGTGTTTACATAATTATATGTGTGTATATATACATATACACACACACACGTGTAATTATTTCTTAAATATATATACACATGTATGTGTGTGTATTTGTTATAGATACATATACCAGTAACACTACATGCAAAAAACGTTATTTTGGATGTGATTATCTCGCTTTTTAATCAATGTGACAGATGAAGTAGTCAGCTAACAAAAAGCACTTTCTAACTTTCACATTAACTACGGCAGTTGAGGCAGACTCAGCAGTCCACCAGCCGTTATCTGAAGGAAGAGCTGCGATACTGTACTGGCAGCCACCCACAGGACTCTTCATTCGCACAGCTGATTCCTGTTCTGTCTGCAACTCAGCGCAATACAGTCCGGACCCCAACCACTGGGCACATCAATGCAAGGGCCTAACAGAAGGGAAATAATACATCCCCACCCTCAGGGCTAACTCAGCAAAGCAGCATTGTGTCAGCTAGTCTCACACTCCTAACAATATCTAGACTCCCAGGGTTCACTCCTGTAGCACTCCAAAGCCATCTGGAAAACAGAATCAGAGTGTGTTAAACAACCTAAAAAAAAAAAAAAAACAAAACCATCCGAACGGAGAAAAGGGAAAGAACTATGTTCCCTGTAGCAGTGTGCTGTATTTCAGGTCAGAAAATTTTCCCTATTCTGAGAGGGGGAAAAAAAATTAAGACTTTTATTTAAGTCTTTATTTACTGATAAATCATTACATCAACTACGACCTATCCTATGCACTTTCATTATACACACAGGAACAATGGTCTTGTGACTTAAAAAACTAAAATAAATAAAATAAAATTATATATATTTTTTTATCTACTTTGCGATGCTTGTTTGCACCATTTGGGCCAACCATTTTGTAATTACATATAATTTGGCTGTCATAAATAATATAATAATAATGCTTTAATATTATACATTACTTCAAAACAGGCCCTTAAAAAAAAATATATATATTATATAGATTCTTATATATATCATATATATATATCTATATAATATATAATATATTTCCCCGTAAAATAAATGAGTAAAAGATCCAATATTATAATAATTTATTTTCATTTTGCAGCGCAAAATTACTATAATAATTATGGCCATCCTATTTTCTTAATTGACAAAAGTTAAACCATCAAACTTTTATTTTGACAGAAAAACGCATTTGGTTTTTATATCGATTAATCAAGCAGGTTAAAGATTATAACTATTTATAATATTTTACCTTCTTAAATAGTTTATATGGTTGATTTTTGTTTGTGTGGTTTCAGTTGTTCCTGCATTATTTCGTAAATTTTCAATAAATGTCAGTACCAAAGTTATTACAGAATCATGATGATTTGTTGGTAAAAATGTTTGAATGCAGATTTCACTCACAAATTTGTGTATACGCACAGTTCACTCACAATGAATGACACCTAATTTCCGATTTGTGAACGAGCCGTTCTTCTGAGTTCGATCTTTTCAATGACTCGGAATAACTCGAAAAAAATCTGAAAAACTCACAAATCGTTCTGATCCGAGTTCACCTCAAGTTTTATGACTTTTAAAATCTTGAAAGACCATTATTCAAAATATCTCCTTTCGAGTTCAACAACAGGACAACATAAGAGCAAATGGCGACAATTTTAATTTTTCGTGCCAGTCAAAACAAGCAGATGCAGTTAACGCACCATTCACAGAAGGCCTGTTCAGAAAAATGTTCCTCTCGCTGTGCTCAAAGCTGCACATGTGGAGAAGATAACATTACCAGATGAGATCATGTTGTGTTTGTGTGAGCACTCCTTCTGACCTTTATAAGCATAATTCATCCAAAAATTAAATTTGTCACCACTTAAACTCTTAACATGTGCTATTAAGTAAAGCAAGACACATCAAGAACCAATGCTGCTTGGTGTCAATGATATCAAAACTGACAAGGCAAGTTTGAATATGCTCATGCATGAAGAGTATTTGAGAGCTACAGCGGAAAAAAAGACGATTTTCAGTGAAAAACAACATACATTTCAGTCTGCTCTTCACTAAAAGCTATCATATGGTTGCAGACGGCTTTGAATATGGTGGAGGAGTTGTAAGTGCTTTTAGGGTAGGGCTGCACGATTAATCAAATGCGATTGTCATGCGCATTTTGATAGTAATGCCGTCTCTGTAATCAGCAGGAAATCATCATCACGTGCTTTCAGATGGAGCAGAATTTACTACACATAGCCGTAGCTCACTGACAAGTTAAGCAAAAAAATCTGAAAAAAATTCTAAAATCGTTCGCGATAATGACAGCTGAACTACGGCTCTGTGAAGTAAATGCTGCTCCATCTGAAAGCATGTGAAAATACCACACTTAACATTTTTTTACTCCAAACTCACATCATAACGTCAGTTGAGCATTTATAAAGGCATTGCATTATAAATATACTTTATTTTAATGAAAATTAGGAAGAACTCTATATTGCCGTAGTCGTGTGTTATTAGTTACGTTCGACATCATGCGAAACGCATGGTTGAAAAACTTCTGTTGATTCAGCTGCAGCGATAGGCATTTTCTGCGAGGCGTATTTGGAGTTTCAGCGCGAGAGAGCCCTCTGGCCTTTGGATGGAGATTTACTGCTGATCACAGAACCGTGCTTCACTGAAAGATACGCATGACAATCACAGCTTCTGTTGAATTGCGATCTCGATTCCATTTCGAGTAAATGATGACAGAATTTTAGCTTTGGGTGAACTATCACTTTAATTGGTGTATTTTAAGATAAAAATAAAAACAACAACGTTCGTTTAAGTATTTGGAAGTGATATGCTCAACTCTGGAACATTATCAATCTGTAGCATTCAAGGTTCTGGAAAGTTCAACAAGATATGCCTGAACGAACCAGAAAAGGCATATCGAATACACAAACGCCAATCTTTTTCTAAGCTCTGTGGGAATCCAATCCTGAAAGGCCTTTTGCCATCCCCTCGTCCTCGCAGACATGAGAAAAAGCACCCCATTCAACGGCATTAAACAGATCATAAAATGTACTGAAGTCACACGATGCCCCACAAAATACTTTCATCAGCGACATCTTGCAACCCGGATTTTATTGCACGTATCTGAGTTTATGTCCCACCATTAGGTGGAAGAAATAAGAGAGCGACACTTGAGGCTCAGAAGCAACAGGTACCCAAATGCAATAAGAGTGAACACCGGATCGGAATTGACCTTATTTATCAGTCTTACTGTGAACAATTCAACTGTAAATTACATTCCAAAGACAAAAAATGAAATGCAAACTATTTTTCTTTTCCGTAGATGTCTCTTTGGCCATGTGGGCTATGTATTAGAAGGGACAAACCACACTTTAAAATGTCTGAATGTCAAACCAACAGACATCTGCTAACCAAGGATACTAGATCGTTTCTTAGAATGACGTAGCTAGATTTTTGCAATGAATCTTTCCAACTGGTCCTGAAGTCTTGCTTAGTGGATAGATGTATTAAGTAATTTGCCCTTAACTATGGACATGTCCCACTAACTTTTGATTTTAATCGATCTTTTGCTTTTTTATTAATAATAACCCCTTTATTCAAGTGCAAAATACAGAGTAAAACTGAACACATTAACATGGACAAAAGTAATGATTTGACGTTGCAGTAAATAAATGATGTTATAATCGTGCAATGTGTATCCTACACACACTACTTCGGAAATTAGTATTAATCATTTACTCAGTAATATCATTTCAAATAGGTGATTGATATATGTTGTGATCAGGAAAGTATTTATCTGGCACAAAAACAATGGGGGATCTCAACTAGGGTGATGGTATTAAAACATGATAGGCTACTAACAAGTCAACAACCAACATGGGGTTTGCAATGACCAATGATAGCGAAAGGTGGCCAATAACTTATGATATTAATGCCAATATTAACATAGAATTTAATGTCAGCAAATGAAACGTGCAGAAAATTACTTCAATACATATAATTTACCAAAATAGCAACTTGCTGATATTTAGTTATGTATGCATGCAATGGAATAAAAGTCCAACTTTTAGTGTTTTTATTTTGTCCCATGTTAACGTACAGGCAGTGAATGTCAACTATGGCAGTGGTTCCCAACCCTGGTCCTTGAGGCACCCCAACACTGCACATTTTGCATGTCTCCTTTCTCTGACACACCAATCTCAGGTCTTGGAGTCTCTACTAAAGAGCCGGTGACCTGAATCAGGTGTGTTTGATTAAGGAGACATGCAAAACGTGCAGTGTTGGGGTGCCTCAAGGACCAGGGTTGGGAACCACTGAACTATGGGATATTATTTACATGCAAAGTTTGAAGTTAGGATGAAAACTTAATGTATGGGATGTATGTCAAAACCTGCATGCCCAAAAATGTTGTCTAGCCAGGTAGGCAGCTACTAGGTTTTACAATATGGCATTATTTCAAGTCATAACTGAGCACAAGAAATTGCTCACTTTATGAAAAACAGCTGTTCAATGTGTCATTTTAAGTACAAGTTAAAGGCCCCAAGTGCATGTGCATGATCTGACATTCTTTGGTGATTTATCATTTCTCCAAACTAACCAAAACAGGGTGAGGCTCTTACTTTGCAGTTGAACACATTGTAAACAAGCAAGCTATGTACTTGAACTGGTGTCTAATGAAGAGCTATAGCAGCATCAAACGCGTAAAAACATGTTTGCAAACTCATTAAGGCGTTGACTGTTCTTACCTCGTCCTGTTTCTGAGAAATATCAGTTTGATTAGGGGGTGTGTGTACTGTTCAAGCCCCGTTTTGCTGATGGATGTGACCCTTAATCTATGGTCCAAGATGTGCAGGTCCATCGTTCACGCGTCCGTCGTGAAAATGTATTCTATGCAGTGCAGGTGGACGCGTTACATAACGCAATGCGAGATGTGATGTTACATACCCCTGCGCTACCAAACGCTTAATCCTCGTGCATCGGGCACGCTGTGGCTGGCTGGTGGGAGAGACTCATTCGATGTAATTCGATTCGAGAACTAATTGGAAAGTGGATTTAAAATGCTGTTTACAATGGGACATACAGTTGGCTTCCTCCAGGGGGCGTAAAAGCTGATTTGAATTAGTATATTATCTGTCTTATTTAATATTTTTGTAGCTTAAAACGTGTCTATCGTGTTCAAGAATTAACATTATAATAAATTAAAAGAAATCTTCTGTGTAAAATAGATATATATATAAAAAATCCATATGAAGTCATCACAAGTGATCGTGATAAGGTGAACGTGATCAGCGCTGAGCAAAGTAACAGCAATCACGTGACAATTCCGCTGACATTTCGCTTCAGCAAATATTTAAGGCAGTCATTTACACCCGAAAATGACACGGAGAAACTGCCAAAATTATTGATTGTGGTTCGGAGAATTATTATTTAAATCCATCGAATCCGAAAAAACATACGCGTCGCGAAGCCCCACCCACTTTGGAACCCATCGTTTCAAGCTATTCTACCAGTTCATTGTATTCGACTTGTATGGTTCGAAAAGCAGTTGTGTCACTCGCCCCCCTGCTCTTAAAGGGACAGCAGCATTTAAAATGGGACTGTTTCATAGGTAACCAGCTACATTGCTAAGTTTTTATATACTCTGAAAATGAGCATGGTCATATCATAAAACTATTATAAAATAATAATAATTGAATATAGTGTAAGACTACAGATCAACAGAAATTATTTCGAAATTTATTATCCTAAACTGGAGTTTTACATTTTACAACATTAAAATGAAGTATTCTGATAAACGCGTTAAATTGAAACATTTTTTCAGCGTAGATAAAGAGCGATGTGCAGGGCGTTTCCTCAGCATCAAACAGGCCAAATGATGCATCAGAAAGGAGAATGATGACTAAAAACAAGACTGTAATTTTTTTATTTATATATATACTTTAACGTTAACAAAGGCACTGGGGTCTGTCATTGTAGTTCTCAGATTGGCTTCAACACTGGCACACTTTTGCATTCTTGCGGTATATTCGATAGAGGGACTGAAGACCTTGATCATCTGCTTCAGATGTGTTTGAGTAAAGTCAGAACAGTAGATCTCCCGGTGGATTGTGTATTTGGTTTCATCACATGTGAAACACTGTGGATTTTACTGCAGAGGTGAATGTTCCATGGGGATCATAATTCTCGATTCCATCTTCTGGATAAGAGGCACTGTCAAAAACAGAAATAAACAAGTTTGAACGCATGGAACAGTTCTACTGAAATTCACCAGATGGAGACGTTTACAAAGAAAACACTTTGATTGTGCTTTGAATTGATTCATATTTCTGCAGTACTCTAGCATACTGTGAGAAGTATGCACATTTACTTTATGCAAGGAATACCCAGAATTCCCAAATCTCCCTTTTGACTCAATTATTGGATCAGACTGCCAAACGTTAAGGACATTTTTTACATAATTTGAAAATGAGCATTTTTTTTAATTATTATTATTTCAGAGAAAAGCGGATAACACTGAATTAAAAAAGTGGCAATGAAGGATAACACCGTTTGAAACATTTACGGTTGCATATTAAAACATAATCTACCATTCAAAAGTTTGGCAGTTTGTAAGACCTTTTTAAAGTTTTTAACAGAATTAGCTCACCAAGGCTGCATTTATTGCATCAAAAATACAATAAAACAGTATATGTATAACATCATTACTTTTTAAAATAACCGTTTTCTGTTTTAATGTAGGTATTTTAAAATGCAAAGCATTCCTGTTATGGTACAGCTAAATTTTCAGTGTCACATGATCCTTCAGAAAACTTTAAAGGGGTCATATGATGCTGCTAAAAAGAACATTATTTTGTGTATTTGGTGTAATGAAATTTGTTTATGCGGTTTAAAGTTAAAATATGTGCGCTGAGGCCGGGATAGAGTGAGCTGAGGCGGCGGGGTCGAGAACGGCGCGCCCGGCAGATGCGACGAATGAGCGGCAACCACATGGGACGACCGGGATTGGACTCCGTTTTGTCTTACGGTGAAAGTGATGTAGTTCCCAGCCACCAGCACATCAGCTCTAGGCAGACAAAGCGGATATGTCCATTTTTGGAAGGCCAAAAAAAGTAGTTTTCACAACGAAACACACAGCATCTTGATGACATGGCGGTGGTGGCAACAATACTACAGCGAGAATAAAAGTTATGCCTTCTTTCTATGCGTGAACATTTGGACGGCGTTATGCAAATCTTCCCACATAGTGAGGTAGACATGTGGGGGCGTGTTAGAACGAGCTGTTTAAGGTAGGCGTGGTTGACTCTTAACTTTTAAAAAGAATATCTCTTTGGATTTGAGACTTTGTCTTTGCAACTTTACAGATCTTCTTATGCACCAAGAGCTTGTAACACTCCAAAGAGAAAGGAAAAATTTTAATCGCATCATATGACCCCTTTAATATGCTGATTTGCTGCTCTAAAAACATTTATTATTATTATGTAGAAAACAGTGTGCTGCCTAATTTTTTGTGGAAACTGTTTTTATTGTATTTGAAATAGAAGAATAAAAATGTCTTCATTGTTACTGTAAAAAAAACATTTGAACAGTAGTGTATAACTCTGTAAAGCTACATTCAAATAATATGTGCACATACTTTTTAAACAGACAGGCAGTATACAGTATATTATGCAGTATGCAATAATCACTACATCAATATTGTATTTCAAACACCCGCTGTCTTTGTTCTAACTCACTTGTATAGTGCACATTGACATCCCAGCCTTCTTTTAACCAAGCAGCATTTCTGGTCTCTTGTCTGGACTGCAGGTCTTTATAGGCTAAAACACATAAAAAATATTATTTTAAAGCACCTAATAATATGCAGCGACCAGAAAAAGATATGTGCTCAGTGAAGGATGTTCTTACCCCATAAATGATGAACAACATACAATTCACCGATCTGTGTGAAGAAGCCTCCCACTGCTTCATTGTTTTCCTGTCTATATTTGATTGCTCGAGCCCTGGAACATGATCAAATAGATAAAATACGCAACATGGTGTTATAATATCAGTATTTTTCCTTAAAGGGATAGTTCACCTTCAGTTGCTGGTCCCCATTGACTTCCATAGTAGGGAAAAATACTATGGAAGTCAATGGGGACCAGCAACTGAAGGGGAACTATCCCTTTAAAAAAAGTAAACTCTACAATTCACACACAAACTTACCAATTATTTCCCCATTCGATCATAGTTCCGGGCTTCATTCAGCAATTTCAGGACAAAAACAGAGAAAAAAGTTAAAGGAAAAGCTCACACAAATCTTAACATTTGCTGAAATGTACTCACCCTCAGGCTATCAAAGATGTGACTTTGTTTCTTCATCAGAATCGATTTGGAGAAATTTAGCATTACATCATGTGCTCACCAATGGATCCTCTGCAGTGAATGGGTGCCGTCAGAATGAGATTCCAAACACACAACTCCAGTCCATCAATCAATGTCTTAAGCAAAAAGCTGCTTGTTTGCAAGAAACAAATCCATCATTAAGATCTTTTTAACTTCAAGCTGCTACTTCCAGCTAAAATACGAGTCCTCTATCCAGAAAAACGATATCTCCAGTGAAAAATTTGTTTCATCTGAATTAGGAGATTAATGTTCATAGATCAAGCATCATGCCCAAGCAAAAACAGTCCAAAACAGTTTTAAACAAATGTGTCAGTGGATTTTGATGTGAGAGGACAAGAGGGGATAGACTTTTTCACTGGAGGAAGAGTTATTATGGCGTTTTATCAGCTGTTTGGACTTTAATTCTGACGGCACCCATTCACTGCAGAGGATCCATTGGTGAGCAAGTGAAACTAAATTTCTCCAGATCTGTTCTGATGACAAAAGAGCTCATCTTGGATGGCCTGAATAAAAAGGTGTCTCTTTAAAACAGAATAATTAAATGCCATATACTACTAGTTGATATGTTCTCAGTTCATAAATGTTGGGGCCGCTTCTGGGCGCAGGCTCATTCCAGAAACTAAACTCCAGAAGAAGCTGGTTGCATCGGGAGATCAACATTTTACTCCTCTCTTTTCGAAATGCAAGATACGCCTGCACAGGAAACATTTTGATAAAGAACAAACAATATATGGATTTTGACATTCTTACATCCAAAATGTAAGTGCACAGAGATGTGTGAAATACCATATTGCGGTTGAGTTTGCGCAAACACTCTGTAAGAGCAGGATATCCACCAGAATACCTCCAGAGATGCACTACAAACACAAAACAGCATGTGTCACTCTAGCACTGTAACAAGATATATAAAACATCTAACAGATATTTAAACAAACCAAATCTGGTGCTTTAAAAACAATACTTTTCAAAGATTTGGGGTCAGTTAGGTTAGTTTTTTGAGAGAGAGGAGAGAGAGAGAGAGAGGAAGAGATGAATGCTCTTTTTCAACAAGGATGCATACATTGATCAAAAGTGACAATAAAGACATTTATGATATTACAAAATGCTGTCGTGTTTCACATAAATGCTGTTCTCCACAAAAATATTTAGCAGCACAACTGTTACATTTCTTGAGCAGCAAATCAGCATATTAAAATGATTATGTGACACTGAAGACTGACGTAATGATGCTGAAAATTCAATGTTTCCATCACAGGAATAAATTACATCTTAAAATATATTCAAACATTGTATTATTACAATTTGAAATTGTAAAAATATTGCACTGCATTACTCTTTTTTACTGTATTTATGAGCAAATAAATGCAGCCTTAGTGAGCATAAAATACTTTTTTCAAAAACATAATACAAAAATATGTTTTTCCAACTCACCTGCCTGATCCTGTTCACCGTACCAGGTGTTCCAGCTTCCAACGACTTCACATGGATAATCTGCATCCCGATGAAGTTCTTTCTGTACCTCATCCCTCAAAATAGACACGAGACAAGAGTAGTTTAGACACAAGAGTAATTTTGACAGTAGGAGTCATTTAGAAATATCAATTTTAACTCGTTTTAAACTTAAATCACACACACACAAAATCATATAATCAATAGGCTAAATATATATATATATATTTAACATGCAGTTTTCATTCTTGTGTTGATGTATTTGCTATTGAAACAGGAATTGGGGCAGGACATATTGGTACTATGTTAATGATAACATATCACGGTCACATAGGACAATCAAGGAACCAAAGTACATCACATTTAGACACGGCAGGCCTGCAAGTGTCATAGTGAAATCAAGACTCCATACTTTATCAGCATTGTATACGGTAAAACTCAAAAGGGTGCTTACGACATTTTATTGTATGCCTCCATGCATTCCGGCTTGACATTGTGAACTGAAAGAAGAAAAAAAACAGTATTGTATGTCAGGAAAAACAAATGGAGCAGTATCTTGCAGAGTTAAAAAAGATTTGTTCTAGATGTTCTACTGTAGTTTTTCTAAGTTTAAATTTTATCACTCAAATCAACCATTTAATGAAATATCACCCTCATTTTTCTAAACCCAATTTTCATTACCATTCTTCACAGAGCTGGTCTCTTGAAAACAAAAAAAGAATTCTACAAATAAACACTTTGGAGGATGATTTATTAAAACAATTAGTACAAAACAAGCAGTTTAGGCTGTTTTTCTGGAGGAAAATGACAAGCAAGCACATCATTCGTGCATGGGGATATTTTTAGCAATTCATATCAACTATACTGCATGCGCTATTTCTCCCAAGGCCTAAGCATTTGAGCGCATCCTTGGAGGTTTTAGATTCATTAGCTCACACTGAATCTTGTAGAGGTTGCTGATGTCTTTCTTGGAGAGCAGATTGGAGTGGGCATCTTTCCTGGCATTCACTTTGTGTGCAAACATGGAACTCACCCAGCCTTCATCACTTTTATTCGCAAAGCCTCTAAAGATTCACAAGCAATACTGTTTCAGCAAGTGATGCATCACAAGCGGCAATGCACAATATTATAAAAAGCTAGTATGCACATGGGTAGTTGATGTGACATTTCAAGCAGTGACAACAAAGGCTGGCAGTGTGACATGCTAAATTCCATCTTAAATAATTATTAAGCATAGAGTTTTAATGACTTAATATTAACTTTTATAGCTTAATACTAATAGCTAACCTCCCCTTACAGTACATACAGGGCTAAAATCAAATCAGGGTCAAATGAGATGCACAATTAGATAACACTCCTTATTTTGTCAATAAAAATACTTTTTGTAGATTTACATAGTTTGAAGACAAATTTCCTTCCGGGAGACAAAGTTTTATATATATAATATATATATATATATATATATATATATATATAATATACTATATATATATATACTTACTTTAATTAAGTAGAGGTTCTTTCTCTGGAAATATAATATAGCATCTGCTAAAATATAATAATAATAATAATAAAAACAAAAAAATAAACAAGTAAATAAATATGTAAAAGTAGATTTAGTTTTATATCTTTAGTAGATTTAGCCTGTAGTTATTGTTTTTTTTATTGGTTTATTATTTATGGTTAAAATCTGCTAAAATATCATAATAATAATAATAATGACAAACTTGATTTATGAAAACCAAACTTACTGCAAGTTCAACTAAGTGCTCAAAGAAATGATTGGAATGTCAGAGGAAAAGGTTATTTCATGTGAAAAATCTCGCAATATTACCTGTGCATTGTGGGCGATAATTTGAGTAACTGAATTTATGCACTTTAATAATTCCCTTGTCAGACTGCAGGACGCTTTTATGCAGCACATTAAGCCTGCACTTTACCTTATACATTCACATATATTTTAACATAAAGCCCTGATGTTTAAAAGCAAGATTATGCCCATATTATTCATCAACTACCCACATACTGAATATATGACTGGGTGGACTCTAGAGCTACAATTTTACTTGCATTGCCGATTAATTTAGCAATCGTATCGTGCTACACGCATCTGTCCGTGACAAATGCACATTACCTGGCCAGCCCTGTTGAATGCACCTTGTTAAGGAAATGCTGCTGTCTCTTGAGGATATGTAGAGATCGTGCTGTCGCCATTCTTCTGTCGTGTTGTTTGTAGATTCACGTCTACATGAAGTTGCAGAAGTTGCGGCACGCGCGTTTGTCTGAGTTAATGTTTGACTCGCGTGAACTGCTGGACCTCAGCTTCATGAGCGCCTTTGATTCGATGAAGTTTAGAAACTCTTTATCACGATGATTAATTTGTTGATATGGTCGCTGATGTAATTAAAATCCAGTCAAAGAAAACAAAAACTTTTCAAACAAGACTAATCTGGGTTGCTTCTTGACTAGTTTGAAAGGTTTTCTGGTGGAAACGTGCAGAATAATAATAATAATAATAAGGAAATCCGATCAAATGCAATAGGCAACCATGTTTGCTGCCTATACCACAGTAGGATTACTACAAATTAAAATGTCAGATATAAAGCTTCGCTACTAACCGTGTTGAGAAGAAAAAAAAAACATCTTAAAGGGGTCATATGATGCGATTTCAAGTTTTCCTTTCTCTTTGGAGTGTTACAAGCTCTTGGTGCATAAAGAAGATCAGTAAAATTGCAAAGACTAAAGTCTCAAATCAAAGAGATATTCTTTATAAAAGTTAAGAGTCAACCACGGCCTCCTAAAACAGCTCATTCTAACATGCCCCCACACACCTACGTCACTATCTGGAAAACATAGCATAATGCCGGCCCACATGTGAGGCAAAGAAAGAAGGCGTGTTTTCAGGAACAGCAGTAGTGTTGATGTAGCCATGTCAGGGAGAAGCTGTGTGTTTTTGTGCGAAAGCAAAAGCACTTTATTTGTTCTTCCGGAAGTAGATGCAATTAGGACTCATTGGTTAAGATTTATTTACAACAAAACAGCACAACCCAGATGCAACGCATTTTATGGACGACAGTTTTTTGAACTAGAAGAGTACAAGGCTGGCTGGCATAAAGCTATTTATAAAAAAAAAAAAAAAAAAGGGTAAAAGTCGACTTTGTTTTTTTTTTTTTTTTCTTATGACAATTGGCACTTCGAATCAGAGACTGTAAGTATGTTTGTTATTAGTTTAAAGTATTGGCTATGATGTTCAATGCGGAGTTTTTGCACAGCGCAGAGGGAACGGTCGTGGGTGTGTCGTGTGTGTGGTGTGAGAGAGGGGAACACAGGTACATCACAGAGAGGTGAAACGGCCTGTCAGAAATCATAGCTCGGTCAAGCTGTTAACATGTGTCTGTCAGCGACTCTGTGCCTTTCGGCTTGAATGATGGTAAAACTAACGACATGATTAACTGTCTTGATATTTACTTTGAAAGTGGAAAGCGGCATTATGGTAAGGGGCGTTACATTTCCAAATTTACAGTTTGGCCAATCACAATGCACTGGGTAAGCTGGCAAATCAGAGCAGACTGCGCTTGTCAAAAGGGGGGGCTTTGTTGAAAACGACTGTTTGAGAGAGGCGGGGCATAGAGGGGACCTACAAATAATACAGTATTGAAAAAATAATGTTTTTTTTTTACATTAAAGCATGTCAACACATGTCTGTTACACCAAATAATGATCTTTAAATAGCACCATATGACCCCTTTAAACCAGCCTAAGTGGTTTGCAGATCTTTGTTGTTTTTCAGCAAATTTCGCAGTCATTATAAAAATCAACAACTGTGTTTTTACTAAGACATACCATGGTTACGTCGTCAAGAAAACTATGGTGATGGTAATTATTTGTAAGGAAGATTCATTGTGTGTGACATGACATGACACTCACTTGAATATTCTTGCAGTTGAGAATAAGCTTAAAAAATACAAAATTTCATGAGTCTGACATTAAAAGTGAAAGAAAGGAATAAGGATTAAATGTACAAATAAATGCTGTTCTTTGAACATTATTATCAAAGAATCCTGAAAAATGGATATCATGGTTTACACACAAAATATTGAAGCCAGACAACTGTTTTCAACATTTATAATAATATTTTAAATATTAGAGGGATTTCTGAAGGATCATGTGACAGTGAACGCTGGAGTAATAATGTTGAAAATTCAGCTTTGCATCACAAGAAATAAATTATATTTTAAAATATATTCAAAACTGTTGTAATAATGTTTCATAATATTTAATGAATTGTTGATCAAAAAAATGCATCAGAGACTTCTTTTGAAAACATTTTAAAAAATCTTACCGACCCCAAACTTTTGAACAAATTCTAGCTTGCTTCACACATCATCTCAACTACCTATTTTGTAAGTAATGTTCTAAAGTCTATGGTCACTAAAGTCATCAATTCTTCTTCTAAACATTATTCTACCGAACCGTTGTTCCCTTAATGCCAGAAACCATGATCCATCAACCGTGACTTGATCCAATTTACCATGTGGAGGAGTGTGGAGCGAGATTCAAATCAGTTTAGAGTCTCAGTTTTATGCAAGTTCAGAAATACATTTGCAGTTCTATAAGCCTATACACATTTTGAATAAACTTCAGCTCTTTTTAAGTGCAGCATTCATTTTTCCACCATGTTTCACTTGGAGGTTTGGGAGTGTTTCTTTGGTGCTTTCGAATAAGTCTTCAAATTCCTGGTCCACACAAATATCCTACGAGAAACTGATGTTAGAGACAGAAAACCATAAGGAAATATGAGAAATGAATGGGAAAGATTCACTCACAGAGAATTCTAAGAACTCAACTGCAGTTTCTGGGTTTGCTTGAACTGATTTTAAAATGGCGAAGCATCCCGCTGACTGCATTGGGTTCCTAGACATCTGGATCGTACCGAAAACCAACAAAATGAGTCATAACAAAGATAGAAATGTCATAAATCTCTTTTGACGCAGACCTAAAAGTCTAAGCTTAAAAGCCATGCTTGCTTCAGTTATGCCTTGCTGTTACTATTTTAATCTAATTCGTACTTTGAGAATTCGTAGAGTCGTGTTCACTTTGAGGCCCAGCGCAAAATGGATGGCTCCTTCAAGTGGTATGCGATTATTGCTGCAGACAAAGAAAAAAGACAATACTGAAATATTTTAAGCATTTGAGACACTTTTATTCTGGTTGTCAGTTTATCGACTGTTTGCAAAGTCTGGTGTTTGTTGATTTCACCACTACAAATAAATCATGAATAACTGTGCATTGTGAACTAAACTAATTTAGCAGACAAACTCTAAACAATTTCAACTGTCTACCATCTCATAATTACGGCAATAAATCAAGAACTGTGTTCTCACAGAAAAGGATAGGTGAGGTGGGCCTTCAAAAAATTGACTAATAGGTGATGCATTCTATAAATACAGTTACAGTATAATCATAATATGACAACAGTACCTGATGTTCAGATCCTCCAGTGTATTATTGTGTTTGAGTGCTTCTTCTAGAGCCACAGCTCCTTCTTTGCCCAGGCCATTGTATGACAAATCCGCGGTCCGCAAGAAGATATTTCCCTTCAAAATCAAATTTTGATTTCTCATGATAAGACCACTTTTACTGCATAGATGCTGGATCAAACAGCGTTGTTAAATCCTGACTTGATCAATGGATGTTAAGCCAAAGTAAGTTCTTAGCATGAGTGAGTGACTCTTATTTTCCTCTTACCTCCAGGCCTTTAGCAAATGCAATGGCTCCTTTTCCTCGAATGCAGTTCCAAGCCAGATTGAGTGACTTCATTCCCGTGTTCTCGGCAATAGCAGCACCAAGGATTTCCCCTGAGGGGAGGAGAAAGATGGAGAAGAGCAACATGGGGGAGTTACTGTTATTAATTCAGTGTATTATTGTGTCTTCTACTTATAATTTAATTTCTGTATGATCTAACTGGCTAGTAACTAGTAATTTAGGTGCAAAATATAATGGTCCCTGTGTAGGAGAGTTAAAAAAAAAAGTATAATATAATATAATATAATAATCTGCAGAAGTAATCAAAATAATCTGGAAAAGATTTTATTTCTAATAAATTGACACTGTATTTTTGTGATAATGATGCCAAATTATACCTTTCTTCACACACTATTTTTCCATGAACTATTCTATGTACTGGTCACAACTTGATGTCCTTGATTTAAAACCAGTTGAGAGCCACAGATTTAGTTGAAACCTTTGTCCAAAGCAACTTATTAGAAGCAGAATCCCTCTGGAGTAACCTGAGATGAAATGTCTTGCTCAAGCGTGCAATGCGATAATTCATATTTTACTCCTTGAGGGGATTGAACCTGCAAACGTCCAGTTCTGAGCTTTAGTTAGCATGCCACCCTGTCTACCTCCCTTAAAATATAAATGTTAACTCATTTGTCATGGCAATTAACTTGAGAAACTTGAGAGATTCTCAGTGCTATTCAAAAGAAATGTATACTTTTATTCAGCAAAGATGCATTCAGTTTGATAAAAAAGTGTCAGTAAAACATTTATAATGTAATAAAATATTTCTATTTCAAATAAATGCAGTTTTAAACTTTCTATTCATCAAATATTTTTTCACAACGGTTTTAAGCATTGATAATAATACATGTTTTTGTGCAGCAAATCAGCATATTAGAATGATTTCTGAAGGATCACGTGACACTGAAGACTGGAGTAATGATGCTGAAAATTCAGCTGTGCATCACAGGAATAAATTACATTTTAAAATATATATTCAAATAGAAAACGCTTATTTTAAACTGTAATAATATTTAAAAATGTATACAGTATTTTTGATAAAACAAATGCAGACCTGGTGAGCATAAGACACGACTTTCAAAAGTATTAAAACATCTCAATGAACCCAGACTTTTGAAAGGTGGTCACATTTCCTCAAACTGTTACCATTTTCAAAGCTCTCAAATAAATAATAATAACATAATCAATGAATATCATATTTGATATACATAACTATATCAGGCTTTATTGACCACATTTGCAATGGTCACCAGGGTAGCCTGCCAAGAATAAGCAAGCAGTGTATGATTATAAAAAGAAAGCCATCAACCATATGTAATATGAACAGAGATGTGCCAGTGGAATCTGTTAAGGATGTATGAATCATGGCAGGTCATGGAGGAGTTCCTCTTGATTACTATATGCAATATTTTATTGAGGCAATTTCCCTATCTTCACACTCTGTCATTCATGCTGACAGCTATGGGGCTTTAGGACTGTACTCTATATCCCTCATCATCATACTGGAGTTACTGATCATTTGAGATCCAGCCCTCTGGATATGAAGATATTGTTCTTGTGTTGTAGCTGAATATCATTTCCAATTTGCATTGCAGTTAAGAAGAGAGCACTTAGCTATTAAAAAACAACATTATTTTGGAAAATTGCATTTCCATACATTCCCACAGAAAGATATGAATAATCTAGTGAGCCAGATGTGTTTGAAAACAGCGGATTTGAAGGTTTTTATCAGCAGGTTTCACCACTGACATGACATCCATTTATCAAAATATTAAAAATAACATTGTAGATAAAGGTTTGTTTAAAAGCAAATTCATTACCTCTCATTAGACATACTACACTAGACCAATATTTGTGTACCCACATAGCCTCATCAACACACCTCAATCAACTTTTCATTGACACCAGAAAAATAAAATATGTTCATATTAAACAACAGTTCCAGTCTTTGAGTGTTTAACTAAGCGGCAGACTTTTCAACTGTTTTGTGTGTATTTATGCACTTTCTGCACGTCACATACAGTTCCGCCAGCAGATGGCGACATCTGACTGTTTTTATGAGCGAGCCACTGAATCTTTCAGTCAGCCAATCGTTCAAACAATGATTTATTCAGGAACGAAACGAAACTAAGCCACGGAATCATGCATTTAATCGATTTGTTTAAAAAAATGATTAATTTATCAAAGACTCGGAAATGGATAGTATTGCCAATTTCGGCATTTTGTCACCAAATTTAGCGACTTTCTCATTGTTGCTGCGACTTTATTATTGTTTTGCGACAAGGAGCTATTTTGGCGATATTTGACGATTTTCTCTGGCCAAAAAAAAAAGGCAGACATTCTGTCGTTTAACGTCTTCTCAGTTCTCTAGCGTGATTACATTACCACTAGGCTACTGTTACGGGATGACTGATACGTGCGGATCCATCTGCAAAGCTTTTATTTAAAGGCGTGGTCATAAAACAGGCAAGGTTCTGACAATGGCAAACAGGTATATTGAGGGCAACACAAAAGAGTAATCCAAAACGGGCATGAGTCAGTCGACAGCAAACGCTATCCAGAGGGCTTGACAAGAGGGGAAATCCAATAACACGAGCAATAGTCCAGGCGAGGTGCAAACACAGTCCGAAACAGAAAGGCAAAGGGCTAATCCAAGATAAACAGGCAAGAATCAGGTAACACGGGAAAGCGGGCAAGACAAGACTATGACTAGGAACTAAGGACTAGAAACCTGGCTCCGTAATGTGTTACCACTAGGAGAGTGATATACACAAACAATACTGGGCCATTAGAGAAGAATTTGAGTAGTTGTTATATAATGTGTGTGTGATTGGCTGCAGGTGAATCCAATCAGTGCAATGGAGCATGGAAAATGTAGTCCAGGGTGATGTGCAACAGTTTGTGTGGTGTGAGAGTCAATGTAATCAGAAGGCGACCTCTGGTGGCGAGCAGACGGAAGACCACGGACCGGATTCGTGACAGCTACTATATATCATACTATATATTCTACTCAAATAGAATCACAGTGGATTGTGTTTTGTCAGTGTTTTTTTGCAACAACATAAAGATCGGTGACAGGGGCGAATGTGAATTTGTTCGCCAATGGCGCCGGGCGGCGCGCCATGTAGCATCTTTGCACTTCGGGTGTCCCGAGTTTGAGTCTCGACTCGTGGACCTTTGCTGAACCTGTCCTCTCTCGCTTTCCCACTTCGCTTAAAAATAAAATTCCTCTAAAAATAAATCAATAAAGAATCAGATGCATATAATTCAAAAGTGAATTGAATTAATGAGATTAGCTGCATATTCATATTTTTTCCTTCATTAAAAATCATCACATTTTGCCCTGTTATTTTTAAAGTTCCATAGCTTTAATAAAGCAGTGAAACTCTCCAATGGTTCCTGTCTAAGTACTGAGAGTCACTGCACTGGGCAACTTATCTTTTGCTTGGTGAACTGAAACTAAATTATCCAAATTTGTGTCTAGACATTTTTATTATACTCTGTAGTGCTGTAAAATCATCAGTATAATGAACTGCTCAAAGTAAGTGAAACAGACTTTCATTTAATTCCCATTGTGCAGTACTTCAGTGAAGGTTAATGTTCTTTTCGTTATGCATGTGTTAGGTCAAATCTCAAGCTGTTTTTTTCTAGTACTTGTCCTACTAAGTAGCCATGAAATTGTAGTCTTCCAGTCCAATCGTTACACATAACCATTCAACGTGTGGCAGCCAAATGCCCCGAAACCACTAAATGTCCCTCTAAAAACAAAGTTATTTGGAGGTCTGCAGTAATCAAGCAGTGAACCTTTCACCAGCAGCTTTCACATCATCTCACACCTGCTATATCTCCGAATCTGTTGTGACTCAGGTCGAGGTGCTGAAGTTTCTGGTTGCCGATCAGAGCTGGGGACAGGTGTCTGGCTGCTCGCTCGTCCAGATGGTTCCCGGAGAGGTTGAGAGAGAATAGGGTAGAGTTTTCCAACAGCATGCTGGACAGAGCCCTGGCTCCGTATTCACCCACCCGGTTTTCAGACAAATCAATTTCTGGGAAAGAAAATAGGTTTTACAGTTAGGCTAATATCTTGAGGGATTGCTACAAAATCAACAGCACGATCATAAAAAATTTGAAATGCACAGTGAATGATGGCTACAATATCTGTTTAATAACTTGACATTACTTATGAAACAGTTGTACTGTAGCCTATGTTGTTTTGAATTGGATAGCATATATTACATTTTCATCAGCAGTCTCTAGACATTTGAACTCCATTGTATGTTTTTACCCAGAGAAGTCAGATAAAGTCAATAAAATGGCATGAGTTAACACATTGCTGGCATCACCATGTGATGTATCCTAATCTTCAAGCAGAAGGAACTGGATGAATACGCTGAATGATAACAATACAATCTGATTTGTGATGCAGCCTGGAATTAAACACACCGTGTTGGTTCGTCTGGCGAACTGGCCCCCCACTGAGCCTGGTTTCTCCCAAGGTTTTTTCCCCCTCCATTCTGTCACCGATGGAGTTTGGGTGCCGCCTTTGGCTTGCTTAGTTGTGGACACTTAATATTCAGCAATACTGAATTGACTGTATTTCATTTCATATTTGATGATCTATACACAGTCATTGAACTGAACTGAATCAACACTAGGGTGACCATAAGTGCCATTTTCCCAGGACATGTCCTGGCCAGGATTTCTATATCTAGATTATCTATATTTCTATATAAAATATCTAGGCGTCCTGGGAAAATGGCACGTATGGTCACCCTAATCAACATTGAACTGACCCCAGCGGAATGGCACTATTGTTTTTTTTTTTAGAAATGCTTTACAGCTGAATTGATCTTTGAATAATTTTTTTCCTGTTTTTTCCCCCTGTAAAGCTGCTTTGAAACAATCAGTATTGTATAAAGCACTATATAAATAAATGTGACTTGAAATGTCATGTGTTAGCATGTTGCTAGCATGATTTAGCATGTTGATAACATGATGTAGCACATTGCTAGCATAACACTTTACATCTTTTAGCATGTTGCTAGCATATTACTAGCATAATTTAACGAGTTTCTAGTATGTTTTTAGCATGATATGATGAGTTGATAGCATGTTTCTAGCATGATTAACAAATTTACTAGCCGATTGTAGCAATAGGTTAGGGACGTTTATAACTGGCTTTAACACAGTGTTAGTATTTTTACTGTTGCTTGTTTTTTCTGGAAGAGTTAGCAATGTTAGCATGTTTTCAATGTTGCTAACATAATCTTTTAGCATGTTTCGGAAAACATTTTTATATTTTAATGTTTGTAGAATAGTTTCTAGCTTTAATAATGCATTTTGCTATTATTTTAACACGGTGCTAGCATATTTCTAGCTAAGTAGAGTTTCTAGTATGTGTTTAGCAGATATGACGGTGATAGCATGTTTCTAGCATGATTTAACACATTACTAGCATATTTTAGCATGTTGGTAGCATAATTTAGCAATATGTTAGAATGTTTCTAACATGTTTTAACACATTGTTAGTATTTTTACATGTTGCTATATTTCTGGAATGATTTAGCACATTGTTAGCATGTTTTCACATGTTGCTAACATCTTTTAGCATGTTTCTAACATTTTTTATATTTTTAATGTTGCTAGCATAGTTTCTAGCATAATTTAATGCATTGCTATCATCTTTTAACACATTGCTAGCATATTACTAGCATAATTTAATGAGTTTCTAGTATATTTTTAGCATGATATGAGGAGTCGATAGCATGTTTCTAGCATGATTTAACACATTACTAGCATATTTTAGCAATATGTTAGAATGTTTCTAACATGTTTTAACACATTGTTAGTATTTTTACATGTTGCTATGTTTCTGGAATGATTTAGCACATTGTTAGCATTTTTTTAACATGTTGCTAACATATCTTTTAGCATGTTTCTAACATTTTTCATATTTTTAATGTTGCTAGCATAGTTTCTAGCATAATTGAATGCATTGCTATCATCTTTTAACACGTTGCTAGCATAATTTTACAAGTTGTTAGAATGTTTCTAACATGTTTTAACACATTGTTAGTATTTTGACATGTTGCTAGCATGTTTCTGTAATGAATTAGCACATTGTTGCTGTTTTCACATGTGCTAATTATCTTTTAGCATGTTATAACTTTTTCAGATTTTATGTGCTAGCATAGTTTCTAGCACAATTTGAATCATTGCTATCATCTTTTAACACGTTGCTAGCATAATTTTACAAGTTGTTAGAATGTTTCTAACATGTTTTAACACATTGTTAGTATTTTGACATGTTGCTAGCATGTTTCTGTAATGATTTAGCACATTATTAGCATGTTTTCACATTGTTGCTAACATATCTTTTAGCATGTTTCAAACATTTTTCATATTTTTAATGTTGCTAGCATAGTTTCTAGCACAATTTAATGCATTGCTATCATCTTTTAACATGTTGTTAGCATAATTTTACAAGTTGCTAGCATGTTGCTAACAGGGGGGGGGGGGGGCCCCCCCAGGATTTAAAACGTACTATCACATTTGAGCTTGTTGCTAGCATAATTTAACAAGTTGTTAGCATGCTTCTAACATGTTTTAACACACTGTTAGTATTTTAACATGTTACTAGGATGTTTTTAGCATGATTTAACATCGTATATACGTTTTCAATCCATATGTCTATGGAAATTCGGACCTGTTTGGAAATCCATAACGGGAATTTGTTATGCCAACATACTAAAACACCTGGCAAGATACTGGGTTTTAAAAGTTCCAGACTTGTCCAGCCCCCATGTTCCTCTATAAAAAACATGACAAGATAAGATCAAACAGACTTGAAGTTCACACTACTAGTGAATCCCAAATAAAAGTCCAAGAGAAAACAAGGCAGTGCTGTGATGTTATGTGCGGGACCGCAGAAAGTCACCTGTGATGTAGCAATTCTCTTTGAGCATGTCAGCAATGGCAGCCCCGCCCACTCCCTCCATCCAATTATCTCGCAGATTCAGCTTCAGGATGGAGGTATTGGTTACCATGGAAATCGCCAGAGCTTTGGTACCCTACAGAAGAAAGTTTTGTTACCCTTATAGAATGCAACAGTCTCTGGAAGTAAACACTTTTTCCCTATAGGGAAATTGATTTTGAACAATAACCTTTAAAGACAGACCTACTGTGATCTATAAGGTTGTTAATTGATGGTATGCTTTTGTTGTAGCCATCAGTCCATATTATTTCAACTTATTATTAAATAATTCATGTTTAACCGTGTAATTCTTGGTGAAAAATTACATTACCCATGATTCTGCAATGAAACCTCCACCAGAATCGTACCAGAAAAACTCTTTAGTGCCCATTAAACACTACGAACGACGTAATAAAATCTCTCAAACTACTTACATTTACGTATTACTGTATATGTGCATATTTTGCACTAAATGTAAAATAATGGTTTTGATTGCTTCTATTGTCATCAATTGTAAGTCGCGTTGGGTAAAAACATTTGCTAAATGAATAAATGTAAATGTAGTAATCATCATCTTTAAATCAATAATTTCTTTTTTTAAATTTGATTGTCATTCGCAGTGCTTCATGGAATTGTAGTTCTTTCTCTTATTAAAGCTGTTAAGTACAGAGTCTTGTACCTTTTTGTCTGATTTTCAAATACTTTTTTTACTTCAAATCAAAGTTTGGAATTCTTTGATTCACCTTATAAAACGGATAGTTCCGGTCCTTGATTCTGATTGGCTGAGCCACGTTCGAAGCTGTTGTAAATTACACTACAAACACACACCTTTGTTTACATTTGCGAGTTCCTTGCAAACACTTTGTTGCAACCGCAACTGATTCTGAGGAACTACATTGGGTGGACGATACTGTTTAGTATATCATGACACTGTATTGATTGTTTTATTTGTGACACCGTACTACGGATATGGCATACAGTTTTATAAAGCATAAGCCCGGGAAGCCGTGGTTTCAGGGAATTAAACGCTATAATAAAAGTTTTATAATTTACTGTAACAACGTTCTTGGGCTTATGCTTATCATGCTTGTTGGTTTAGTTCCATGTCTTCTAAGTCTTTACCGAAGGACTGTTAAAAATATCTGTAGTGGTAACATGAGTGGGAAAAAAGAAATATGAAATTAAGTCGCTGAAAAGAGAATGGGCACTTTTGCAATTTATTGTATTAATTTATCTCTCTTTTAAAGTCTGACATCAAGTCAAGTCAAGTCAAGTCTGCTTTATTGTCAATTCTTCCACATGTACAGCACATACACACAGAGAATTGAAATTGCGTTACTCTCAGACCCCTGGTGCATACAGACAACACGACAGTAGAACATAAATACAGATAGATACAGATGCATAAATCAACGGGCTACACTACAAAACTACAAGGTCAGTCAAACAATACTGATTCACACAGATCCGTGAAAACGACGGAAAACACTGAATTATGCATGCCAGGCCAGTAGTTGGCGCTTATACTATGCATCTGTGCACAGACACTAACACTACCTATAGACTGAAGACGTAATACACATGCACGTGATGTATCCGTTTTCACAAATTAGCATTTTCAGAGTTTACATGGAAAAACTGAATGTTTTCTATTGTCCTTTTGCATTATCAGCACTTTCCTGTTGGACACTGTAAAGCTGCTTTGGCACAATCTGTATTCTATAAAGCGCTATATAAATAAAGGTGACTTGACTTGACATGGAGACGATAACTGTATCGCTTTCAAAAACTTGCACTATGAAACCTGTTTTCAAATCGCTGTTGTTGTGTACTGTAAATGAACGGCCAAAGAAAACTGTGTTGTGTAAACGCCCCCTAAATCAGTTTCTTTGTTCTTACCTGTGAGCCCAGCCCATAATGCATCATGTTGAGTTCACTCTGGTTCATATTTCGGAGGAAGTAGGAAACTGGAATTACATTTAGCATCTTACAAGCCTCTCTGTAGCTGGACTGTCCTGTAGGGTCATATGCTCGTCTTTCATCTAGAACAGATCAAAATACCTCTCAGAATACATTGCGATGTGGTTGCTAGGTTTTTATTTTGTTGAGTGTTTTAGGTAGTTACTTAGCCCAAGTAAGAGTCAAAGTTTGGCAAGAGTCAAAGGGTCCAGACAGCCCTTTCACTCAAAACTTTTTTTTGTTAATTTACTGTCCATCTGAAGAAGAATAATATATAATAATAATAAACTTCATTTATAATGCACTTTTCTCGTACTAAAGTTCTCCTACACAAGAAAGATAAATACAATATAATAGGTACAGTATACAATACTACTACGACTACTACTACGACTACTACAAATACTACTATTAATATATAACACTAATAATAATAAAAACGAAGAAAGTACTTACTACTGTAACAATAACAATAATAATAATAATAAACAAAAAAAAAACATAGAACAAAAACATAAAGAATAACTGCTTAGAAAAACAATAAAACATCTCAAGGCATTTGAGGTATCATTGATGTTGTACAAACGGCGCGGGACAAGTTACGCACTAAAATTTAAAAAATAAGGTTAGAGGTTTACTATTATCATTCTGACTTATGAGCAAAAACAATAGTGATACTTTCCTTAGCAAGCACAGTTAATCGATGAATAACCAATGTGCCGTACTCACACGTGCAACCTAACAGCTCAAAAGAGATGAACTGGTGTGACTTTGTAAACCAAATACGACAACAATGTATCATTGTTTCTCATTGAGATGCGCAATTATCATGAATGTGGAAAATTCCCAAGTCATTCATTAAGCTATGCGGAGGCACACAGCAGTAATCTAGCAGATGGCTATCTCTAATAAGCTGAATAAACAGCCATCAGAGAGATAGTGAGAGATGGATGGAGCCGTGATTTATGTATATGTAAAGGAGTGTGTAGGTGTTTCGGTATCTGCAGAACAAGCAGGTGAAAAATTAGAGCGAGAGAGAGAGAGAGAGAGAGAGAGACCTGTCTGAAATTACAAGCATGACTCACGGCCGTTTGCCCGTTTTATTCTCCGTTGAGTGGCAACATCATATTCTGTGCCCCTTAGCTCTTTGACACCCTCTATCAGAACGTGCCTCACCCACGTCCCCCCGTCGGCCCACTCTTTCTCTCTCTGTCCGCTCATATTCACACTTTCACTTTTAATAAGAACTCTCACTGTGAAATCTGTCGAGTTCCAGGTCTGTGTCAAAATCTTCGTCACAGATGACACACTCTTCCTCCTGCTGCTGTCCATCACCTGGATGGATACCTCCACCTTCATCCCCCTCATCTTCTTCATTCGCACAATCTTTATCCTGAAGGCCCATTCTTGTGCTTTGATGCTGGCTGGGCGGTCTAGACACTCTCTGAGCAGAAGGACACAGAGCATCTTCTCAGTAATGAGAATTCATCAGTTTTGCAAAATTTGTTCTCCATCCAACCATCCAACCATCTATCTATCCATCTATCCATCTATCTATCTATCTCTCTGTCTATCAGGCCCATAAACCTTCAAACTTCAAAGGCGTTTTAAGCATCTTTGAAAACTTTCAAACAAAAATGTGTCAAGCCAGAATTCCATGGCTGTTTCGGCAAACTCTGCTTCTCTAGTTAAAAATTACACTTACATGAGTTTCTGTTTCACTTCTGAATGGCACACAACCTTACCATTCACAAGCCATTTTACTTCTGCAATGTGACATATTTCCAAGTGAAACATACTGCGAGGCAAAAAAACATAGTGTAGAACTTGATTTTATTAATCAGGAATGTATTGGATTTTGTAAACTGGTTACATACCAGAATGAAGCCAGATGGTTTGTGGTGAGGGGTTGCAAAGTTACTGTATGTGCCCACTGGTGCTGAGATGAGCGGGCCTTTACAAATCATTCTCTGTTGGAGCTGAGCGACAGGCTCATGCGCGGGATTGACAGTGGAGCGAAGCAAGCAGAGAGAGCATCAAAAAGTTGAGAAAACCAATGAGATGCAAAAGAAGAAGAAGAAGAAGAAGAAGAAGAAGAAGAAGAAGAAACAGGTCGGGAGCCAATCATATTTTAATCATTTGATCAAAATATAATGCTAGAGCAAGAGTTTCTGGTGGATTTTTTTTCTTTTGTCTTAAAAATACAATAAAAACGGCAATATTGAGAAATATTATTACAATTTAAAATAACTGTTAATATTTGGAAATATTTTAAAATGTAATTTTAATAAAATGTAATTACAATAAAATGTAATTTATTCCTGTGATGCAAAGCTGAATTTTCAGTATCATTACTCCTTCAGTGTCCACTGACCCTCTGGAAATTTTAATTTGCTGATTTGCTGCTCAAGAAACATTCATTTATTATCAATATTGAAAACCGTCATGCTGCTTAATATGTTTGTGGAAACCGAAAAATGTTTTTTTTTCCAGATTTTTTGATGAATAGAAAGAACAGCATTTATGTAAAATATAATTTTTTGATCGGTTTAGTACATCCTGCTAATTAAATATTAATTAAAAAAGGTATGACAGGCGTGTATTATATTATTCAGATTTATTATATAATTTGAATGGTTTTATGGTGGCTAAACTGTGGCTGGGTTAAAATAATGTCTATTAAATTTACACTGTATGTTTACTTTGAGCATTCAAAAATCATTCATATTTATTGACTGTGTATTGAAAATATTCATAAACTTGAAGATATTCACACTCCCTTCTTTCACACCATTGGACATGTACTATAGAAGGGATTTGGAATGTCAGCAACCAGTGTTCAACCAATCATATGCCAAATATTATCACTTCCACTAAATCCTAAAATCTCGTTGGTTGAAAGAATGTGGAAAGGAACATGGGCTACTTGGCTGAATGACATTGAGCCCACTCACCCTCATAATTTGTTTTCTTAACACATAAGCATATGAAATGGCATAAAACCTGAGCAGGGACACTCACTTGGCCATCCACACTTCCTCTGCTGTAGAGACTCCTGGGTCTGCTGACCGGCCTGCTTGCGATTCCTCCCAAATCCTCTTCTTTTCCACCTTCATCTCCATCATCTTCACACACTAATGGAAGAATACTTTCTTTTGTCACTTTTTTGCCCACTACCATTGTATGTATGATGTGCGAGTTTCCAAACAAATGTTTAAAACTAAACTAAATCACATTCGATTCACTCTGGTTTCCAAAGCCAGACAGGATCAATATCCTTAAATAAAATCAAATCTATGAGAAAGCAAATCAGTGCATTACTGTCTCCTGTTGCCCCAGACTAACCTGCTCTGTGGTAAGGTTGTATTTGACCGACAGTCACTTTGACTAATTGCAGAGCTGCATTTTTGGACGGCTCATCCAATCAGCAGGGGAGCCTGAACAGTGAGGGTGGGCTATTGTTCAGCTCATTTGTTTTGTTGACTGGTTGCCATGGTGTCATTTCTCCTCTCATAAAGCTGCACTCAATCTGTTTCTGCAGTGAGTGGTGAGAGAGAAACAATTATATAAAAAAGAGCATACATCCTCTCTGCTCTCTATAAAAAGTTATAATTTATATATTTAATGAAATATAAAAATTGCCAATAGAATATATATATATATATATAAGTCATTTATGGCAATAGTGTAGATATTCATGTTAAATAGCATAATAAATTAAAATTTATTTAGATGCACTTTAAATATAAAAGCTAATAATCAATTGCTCTATATAAATTAACACACCACCTAGAAGAATATTATAAAAATATATATAATATACATACACACACACACTTAAAAGTGATTCATTGGCTCGTATTCACATTTGTCAAATGGTGCTATATAGAACCATAAGAGGAACCCCATTCTCCTCCTTAAAACCCCTTCACACATCGCATTGCCAGGGTGGCGATGAGGTTGCTAGTGGGCGTTCTCAATACTGGTTGCCTTGACAGCGAATCAGGTTTCTTGCCGCTAAGTAAAAACATTTTGGAGGCAAAAGACTAAATATAATATAAATATTAATTAAATCCGTATATACAAACAAAAATGAATGAGAAACAGCCTACTTTCTTCCATTGCGTATGTTTATCTACGGCACAAGAGGAGAACGATCACATGAGCTCTACCTTCTTCTTTCCTATTGGCTGTCGCTCCCGAAAGTCGCTCTTCATTTGCATAAATTTGAAGGATTCTGAACTTTGTCGCGTCGCTGAACACGCCCCATCCGGTCGCCAACGGCTGCTGTCGCTCGTGTCGCCGGAAATCGCCAGCTCTACATTGAAATGAATGGGATTGTGTCGCTTTGCTGTTGCGTGTCGGTTGTAGTGTGAACAGTGCTTTAGATTTTAGATATGTTACTCCACTCTCATAAGTTTAATATGAATGAGAATTTACTACAATGGCATAAGCTGTTTTGAATCACTTTTATGCTTTTCTGAGGTCAAAAATTCTCATGTGGGGGCCCTGGAATATTTCCTTATAGGGGGGCCTTATAACCATGTTATCTTCAGAAAATACACTGTATTTTAATGTCGTTTTACACACAGTTTCCCTGTTACTTATGTACCAGAAATCCTCTTTGAGCACTATTGTCACTACTCACCTGAGCATTAGGGGGTGCTCTGTTAAAGTAATGCATGAATTTACCTATTTAAGGTAGCAAAGAAGGAGTAATGGCAGGAAGTTAATTCTCTATCTTCTTTGGAGAAGCTTACCTCATAGTGGTTTGAGACTTTGTACCCTGTTTGAGGAGCTTTATAGTTCTAAGCTCATCCGTAAGTAATTGTTCATGGTATTTTGTTTTGTTAACAATAAGTGTTTGTAGCACATGGTTATGGTTTGTTTAAATGTTTGTCTACAGAGGGTTTGTGTTCTGAGCCTATATGGATTATTTGGTGGCTTAAACATCTGAGAAGCCTGGAACTAGGAGAGCTGACTGCTTAAAAGCAACGCTGGACTTCAAATATCTCTTTGCTAGTTCATCTTTGCTGGGGAATCATCTGGGCATTCAAGTACTGTTTTTTTGCACTTCATGTTTCAACAAAGATTGTGCTCTCACTTTATACCCTCTACCACAAAGACTGAGCAAAGTATATGGGTCTAAGTGATTACAAGCCAGGGGCTCTGTTTTGGGATACTGGACTGGTTTTATGCTCTGGTTCTAACTGTTGAACTCTCAATTGTGTGTGTCATATTGAATTTGTATGTGCCTGGTAATTATATTTAATACACCTGACTCATGAGTAGGATTGGTCTGTTTGGTCCCTCATTTCGTGTAGCATTTGCACAAAAGACAAAGGTATATGCGTTACACAATTTGGCGCCCGAACGGGGACCTGAAAAAAGATCTGAAACCAGATTTTAAGATTAGAATGAATCTGAAATGGTTTTAAACCGGCTAATGATACTTATGAGTCATTATGTAGAATGTGTAGAAGTATCACTGAACTTTATTGTTGGGCAACTGCATTGAGTTATTAAACTACATGTGCAGTATTAGTTTGAAACTGACCCAGAATGGCTGACCTATGTAGTGAGACAGAGGGTGAAAATCCTACAGAATCAGACTATTCCACTGCACCTTTCACAACCAGACGAGAACCAATTCAGGATCTTATCCAATCCCTCAGTCATCTGTATTTAGATAATGAGGGTGATCTGGTAGAGCATGAAGATAGTTCTCAGTAGTTGCCTTTGCCACCACCTCCTCAAGAGGAGGATGTAACCACTTCCAGTTTGGAATCAAGAGTGAGTAAGCTAGAACATAGAATTGATGAGTTGGAAAACTCTTTTGGGGTGTTTTCTATGGATGCGCAGCCTGACATGTATAAGCAAAATCATCGGCGAATGGCAGATGCAGGACCTATTAACTCCGCAACGTGACCACCATAAAAGGATACAGCAATTGGAGAGAACTCTGCCCATTGAGCTTAAGTCTGAATGCCAACAGGTAAAAGACATCTTAGAAAAGAGCATTCAGCAAGTAGGACAAGCAATGATGGATTGTATGTCACGAAGGGATGTTCAGCTGAAATCTATAATCCAATCTTCCCACACTGTAACATCTACTCCTCACTTCAGTTCACCTATATCAGCTGATAGTCCAACTTACCCTATACATTTTAAAACACAGATCAAGCTGGAGTTTCCCAGGTTTGGCAGTTTGGAGGGAGAGGACCCTATTTCTTACCTTGAAAAATGTGATCCAGTTCAACCGCTGTCAGAACGTGAAATACTCCAAGCCACACTTAGGAACTGTAACCCTCGTGTCGCCAGCATACTCCGAGGCACTGTCTCTACGGTTGATGAGTTTGTACGGGTTGGTTCCCTAGTAGAAAGAGATATTGGTGAGGAAAGAGCCTACTGGAGACAGACAAGTAGAGCATCAGGCGAAGTTGACTGGAGCTAATAAAGCTACAAAGGGGCGACAGTTACATCACATTGCTGTAATGTCAGGGAATATGGAGAAGCAACTTGACCCATTGTCCTTGCCAATTTCCATTAATAACTATAGATGTCAAGCAGTTTTGGAGACTGGTAGCACCTATTCTTTACTTCAGGAGTCTTACTGGAAAAGATTGAAGTCAAGCAGATAAACGTTGCGGTCCAGCAGAGGTCAGACTTTCACCCTTGCTAATGGTCATGTACAGACAGCCATAGGAAAGGTAATCTGGAATTGTACACTCCATGGACAGAAGTATCCATTCACGGCCTTTGTGATGAGAGATCAAGATTTGAGTTTACCCATCGTACTTGGCCTGGAGTTTTTGATGGATTCAGAGATCCAGGTTGATTTAGGTAAACCAAGATGGCGGCGCGTTCACACACTGCGGCTTCTCTCTCTCCCGACAGAAAGGTGTTTTCGTGTTTTTTGTCTTGTGAGTCGCAGTGTTTTTGTACGCATTCGTCGCGTCTATTTGATTCTAAGCGCGCATATAGTCGTGAGTTTCTGCTCGATGTCGGCAGAACCACATTTTTAGAGTTAAACTCTGCGCACGCCGAAGAGCTGCGGGATCTCGGTCTGCTCCGGAGGCCCACACCATCACCGACCCCCACTGCTGCATCTCGCCCACAGCGGAGGCGCCACAAGCGGCGCGAGAGGAAGCAGAAGAGGGGTAAACGCGGAGGTATCCGGGCTAGGCTAGCGGCTAACCCACACAAGCCGGCTATCCCCACCATCGTACTGGCTAACGTACGCTCTTTGGACAATAAACTGGACTACATCCGACTACTACGCTCAACTCAGAGGACTGTAAGAGACTGTTGTGTTTTTGTGTTCACGGAAACATGGCTCAACAACAGCGTTCCGGACTGCACTATTCATCTCGATCAGCTGACATGCTATCGAGCGGACAGAGCTCGCGTCGAGGGAGGTAAGACCTGCGGCGGAGGGCTTTGTGTGACATCAAGGATGCGTGGTGCCGCGATGCTGTTGTAGTCTGCAAACACTGCTCACCCCTGGTGGAGTTTATGATTATTAAGTGCTGGCCACTCTATCTACCGAGGGAATATACAGCCATACTGCTCGTTGCTGTATACATCCCTCCCAGCTCCAACAACTGTACCAGCACATCAGTGAGCAGCACACAGCCCACCCTGATGCTTTTCTCATCTTAGCTGGGGATTTCAACCACGCAGACTTAAAGAGTGTGATCCCAAAAATACACCAACACATAGACATTCCAACACGGGGAAACAACACTCTGAACTTTGTTTACACCACACAGAGAGGAGCATACAAGGCCCTCCCCCTCCCCCACCTCGGTGCCTCAGACCACATCACTGTCATGCTAATGCCTGCATACAGACCGCTCGTTAAAGTCACCAAACCTGTTCACAAACGGATACAAGTGTGGCCGGAAGGGTCGTCAGAGGCTCTTCAAGACTGGAATATTCCACTGACTGGATTATGTTTAAGCAGGCTGCCACATACAGTAACACCATAGACCTCCAGGAGTACTCAGAGACTGGCACTGCCTACATCACCAAGTGCATTGACGATGTAACAGTCACAAAGACCATCACCGTCCAGGCCAACCAGAAGCCGTGGCTAACAAGAGAGGTCTACGGACTCCTGAAGACGCGGAACGCTGCCTTCAGAGCTGGAGATGAGGTGGGCCTAAAGACTGCTAGGGCCAACCTTTCCCGCGGCATAAGGAAGGCAAAAAGTCAGTACTCCAGGAAGATAGTCCATCTTTCAGTGACAGCAGAGACACTCGGAACCTGTGGCAGGGGATACAGACCATTAAGGACTACAAGCCCCCACCACGCACCTGGGACAGCACCATCTCTCTGCTGAACGAACTGAACATATTCTTCGCTCTCTTTGAGGCACAAAACAGCACCACTGCACAGAAGACTCCACCTACTCCCGGCGACCAGGTGGTGACGCTGTCCCCGGACAGCGTGAGGAGATCCCTCAGCAGGATCAACGCACGCAAAGCTCCGGGTCCTGACAACATTCCTGGGCATGTACTGAGAGACTGTGCAGTGGAACTCACTGATGTCTTCACAGACATTTTCAACATCTCACTAAGTCAGGCTGTTGTCCCCACATGCTTCAAAGCTACCAACATCATTCCAGTCCCGAAGAAGTCGTCTCCATCCTGCTTCAATGACT
Organism: Sinocyclocheilus anophthalmus; assembly: GCA_018155175.1. Lineage (NCBI taxonomy): Eukaryota > Metazoa > Chordata > Actinopteri > Cypriniformes > Cyprinidae > Sinocyclocheilus > Sinocyclocheilus anophthalmus. The sequence continues at coordinate 97,232 of JADLZN010004766.1, forward strand.
ACCGTCCAATTGCACTTACCCCCATCCTCATGAAGTGCTTGTAAACGGCTAGTCATGCATCACATCAAGTCTGCCCTCCCCCCCTCCATGGACCCCTTCCAGTTTGCATATCGGACCAAACGCTCGACCGATGACGCCATCGACACTACCCTCCACTCAGCACTCACACACCTGGACAAAAACGACACATACGTCAGAATGCTGTTCATAGACATAGACTGTTCATACTGTTCATCCCTCTACAGCTCATTCACAAACTGGTCCAGCAGGGGCTCAACACTTCGCTGTGCAACTAGCTGTTGGACTTCCTGACTGGAAGACCCCAGGCAGTTCGGGTCGGCAGCAACACATCCAGCACCATCACACTGAACACTGGGGCCCCCAAGGATGTGTGCTGATCCCCCTCCTCTTCACTCTGCTGACCCAAGACTGCACACCGTCACACAACTCCAACATCCTTATCAAGTTTGCGGATGACACGACTGTAGTGGGTCTCTTTAACAACAGAGATGAGACAAACTACAGGAACGAATTGAGCCGCCTGGCCGGGTGGTGCAGTTACAACAATCTCTCTCTGAATGTGGAGAAAACGAAGGAGATTGTTGTTGACTTCGGGAGAGTGCGCACTCAGCATGCTTCTCTGACCGTCAATGGTGTGACTGTGGAGAGGGTGAGCAGCACCAAGTTCCTGGGTGTGCACATCACAGAGGATCTCTCCAGGACTGACAACACCGCAGCACTGGCCAAGAAACACAGCAGCGTCTCTACTTCCTACGCAAACTGAGAAGAGCCAGAGCCCCAGACCCCATTATGTGCACCTTCTACAGAGGCACCATTGAGAGCATTCTTACGAGCTGCATCATTGTGTGGTATGGCACCTGCAACGCGTCCTGCCGCAAGACAATTCAACGCATAGTGAGAGCAGCTGAGAAAATCATTGGTGCCTCTCTCCCCTCCCTCCAAGACATTTACAACACCCGTCTCACCCGAAAAGCCCTCTGCATTGCAGGTGATCCCACCCACCCGACACAGCTTCTTTAGTCTGCTGCCATCAGGTAGGAGACTGCGGAGTCTTCAGGCCAGGACCAGTAGACTGAAGGACAGCTTCATTCATCAGGCTGTCAGAAAGCTGAACTCCCTCCGACCTTGCCCCCCCTCCCCTCTTTCGCCCCACGCACCACTGAACTCTGACCCTCAAACGGACTCTCCCACTCCCCCCTCCCAAATACACACACACACACTGTCACTTTAATCAGTCTGAATAAGCTCTTTTGCACTACAAATAATTTTTTTGCACTACAATCACTATTTCTGCACTGTTGTTTACTTTACTGGTTTGCACTCTATCTGCCATATGCCTTGTGCTTTATATATATATTTTTACATTTGACCTTATTTGTATATTTGTATGTTGTATTTAATCTGTATCTACCTGTATTTATGTTATCTGTATACACCAAGGGTCTGAGAGTAACGCAATTTAAATTCTCTGTGTGTATGTCCTGTACATGTGGAAGAATTGACAATAAAGCAGACTTGAACTTGAACATGATTTCAAGGACAAGACCTACATTCTATCGGAGGAAGCAGAAGTAAAACATCCATTCATACCTAATGCATCTTCAGCAGTAATTAGTCTACATCTGCCGTTACCTCTAGTTCAAGTATCTTCCTTCACCTTGGCAACCATTGAAGAACTGGCCAGTCAGGCAGATGTTTCCAAAACCCAGAAAGAGCAGCTCGAAGCACTTATGCTTGATCGACCAACAGTCTGCACAGACTCCCTGGGCCGAACTGCTGTGATCAGGCACGAGATTAACACCATCGATGAGATTCCAGTTCGTAAACGAGCCAACCCTGTTTCTATGGCCAGACAGCAATTCATTGATCAGGAAGTGTCCAATATGTTGGAAAAAGGGATAATTAGACCCTCAACTTCTCCATGGGCAGCTCCCATAGTTCTAGTCCCCAAGAAGGATGGTACCATGTGTTTCTGCATCGATTACAGAGCTTTAAATGCCAAGACACCTTTAGATGGATTTCCCATGTCGCAAATTCAAGACATCCTTGAATCAATGTATGGGGCTTCAGTTTTTAGTACATTGGATCTCAAAAGTGGCTATTGGCTGGTACTTATGGATGAGACTAGCATTCCAAAGACTGCTTTTGTAACCAAAAATGCACAATATGAATTTGTTTGTCTACCATTCGGATTGAAAAACTGATGAATACTGTGTTGAGGGACTGTCTCAGACAAAACAGAACTTTCCATCTCGATGATATTGTGATTTTATTCCAAGAACATTTTGAACACCTTAAACAGCTCTTTGATGTGCTAGAAGCAGCTGGCTTGACCCTGAACCTGTCAAAAGTGCAACATGCTCCAACAGTCCATCACTTTCTTAGGACATGTTGTGTCTGCCGAAGGAGTGTGTACTGAAACCGCCAAAGTGGAGGCTGTTCAAAACTTTCCTGTTCCAACAACTTTCAAAGAGGTACAACACTTTTTAGGTCTTGCTGGGTGGTACCATAGGTTTATTCCACACTTTTCCGAAATCGACGCACCATTGCATTCTCTCAAGAATAAAAATGTGGCTTGGGAGTGGACAATGGAATGCCAGCAGGCATTTGATAAACTGAAGAAAGCTCTTCAAAAAGCACCTGTGTTGGTACCCCCGGAATTCACAAAAAGTTTTAAAGTCCAAACAGATGCCAGTGATGTCGGCCTGGGAGCTGTGTTGACTCAAGATCATGACGGAGCTGAACATGTTATATAGCTTATGCATCGAGACTTCTTAATGGAGCTGAAAAGTCCTATTCCACAGCCGAAAAGGAATGTCTGGCGGTGATTTGGGCAGTTGAGAAGTGGAAACAGTATTTGGAAGGGAAACATTACGAAGCGTTAACGGATCATGCTGCTCTTACATGGGTTTTCAATCATCCCCGCCCAACTTCACGACTGACCAGGTGGGCTTTGAGGCTGCAAAGCTTTGACTTCACAGTTAAATATTGAAAGGGACAATGTAATGTGGTACCCGATACACTCTCTAGGGGTATAACTTTACAGGAGATCAAGGGTCCGATTGCTATGTGTCAGGCGACTAACACTGGATCAGACTTGCCTGTCAGCTGGGATGAAATTGCAATTGCTCAGAAATAGGATATATTACTTCAGCCTCTATGGGAAGCAGCTAAGTTACCTGTAACAGACCCTACTCGAGTTCATTATATCATTCATAACAATTATTTATTTCGACGTGTGCCTAATAAACATCAAGGGGAGGCTAGGCAAGTAATTATACCATTGACTTTGAGAGAGAAGTTCTTGCAATTTGCCCATTCCAATCCCTTGAGTGGACATCTGGGGCGGATGAAAACTCTGAGACATTTACTTGGTGTTGTCTATTGGCCAGAGATACGCAAGGATGTTTGGAGTTTTTATACAACCTGTCATACCTGTCAGATTTATAAACCAAGAATCTCCAAGCTGTCTGGTCACCTACAGTCAACACCAGTAGTCGAGCCTGGCCACATGTTGGGTGTTGATCTCATGGGTCTCTTCCCAAGGAATTCCCAGTCCAATGAATACCTGATGGTGGTGGTAGACTACTGCAGTAAATGGGTGGAATTATTTCCTCTGAGATCTGCCAAGATTCAGCTTGGATTCAAGATTCAGCTTCAGACAACATCTTGATAAAGGAGATATTCACTCGATGGGGTTCGCCCACCTATCTGGTCTCAGACCGTGGACCCCAGTTTACAGCTGTGTATCATTTCGTGTAGCATTTGCACAAAAGACAAAGGTATGTGTGTTACAATCCTTTCCCCAAATAAACTAAGAGTAAAGAACCTTAAAAAAACTATACAGGGTCTACGTTTCTGGGTCGAGTGTAGCACATTTGACAATTTAAAAAATGTTACAATATAATATCATATAATAAAATAAGATTGATGTCTGATACTCTTGGCAGCACGCTGACATTGCCTCGGTTTCTCGTACGACTTCAATAGGAAAACCAATTTTCATTTAATGAAACCCCCATCATTTCCTGAGCATGAAAGTGCAACTTCTGACTTGCAATTTTCCCTATTCACATATCCGTTCATGCATTACAAATGTCTTGAATAAACTTCACAGTGCATATATACTTAAAATTTCCTCCCTTTAGAAAGAATGGAAAAGACCTTGTCTTGACATACAAATGTTTTTATTAATAAGTAGATGCAAAGTCTTGCAGTATATGCAATGCAAATGTTTCAATGTTCGAAGTTCCACAATAGAAGATTCACAGCGGAAATTAATTGGAACAGTTTATCTTAGCAGCAGCAAAGAACAAACACAAAAAGAGAAGAGAAAAACCAGTAAGCTTCTTCTCCGCAGTCACAGAGGAGGACGCGATCACAACAGTTAAACAGACACAGTGCAGGATAAGAGCAAAACAGACTTTAACATCATGCATTCAGAATAATGCTTCAGGTTCCCCCAAACTAATTAGACATCATATACACGTAATATTACAAGCAACTCGGAGCGACAAAACCAAATCAATACCCATAATCAAAATACATTCTTAAAAAATTCTCATATTTAGATATTTACTGATTTTAATATATGCATGTGAGTGTTTCTTTTTTTGCCAAACTTTTTGTAATCAGAGTTTATACGGTGCAAAACCCAACTGTGGGGAGGGAAACATTCAGTGTTAACAGCGTACATAGAACAAGAATATTCTCCTACAGAAAGACAACAGAAAGCAAAGTCCCTCAAAATCAAATTACCTCATGTAATATTTTTCACGCCGGAGGCCACTCATAAATCAAAAGTTTTCAAAGCAAATCAGAAGCAAGCTAGGATCTAACTGAACGCTTTCAGAAAGCAAAACAGTGACTTTTATTAAAGGACTCATCGCCAGAAAACTGTCTGCAAAAAAAAGGCACTGCATGCAAAAATGAACTATGCACCGCATTGACTTTTTGCTCTTTGTTGCACATGTTTACCCTTTAATATGAAACGACTACTACAACGGTTGATCTTCGATCTAAAGAAGAGATCCAGGTCTCAGTTTGGAATCAAAGTGAAGGGTCATCACAGCCATGTCTCAGAGAAACCGGGAAGAAGGGATATAGAGGAAGTATAATAAAGCAAAGCAGGTCCATCACCTCTTTCATTTTCATCAGTTTCAAGGATGTTTCATAAAAGATTTTTCAGTCTCCTGAAAAGGCTTTTCTTATGGTTAGCTTGAGATAATAGAGATTGAAACATATTGAAAGGTTGTCTCATCTTAGTTTGATCAATATTAAAGCCACTGTTTGTAATTGTGTATTTTTGCAGCTTTGGAGCCCCTTACAGTTAAATGGGTCGTAAATATATGACTCTGGTAATTACAGTGAACAGCTGGGCACATGCATGTGTTGCTGCCGTAAAACAATCTGCTTTTTAAGCAGAACTTCATACTTGCTTACCAAACTTACATACTATTGAAGCCTGTTTTTGCCAAGGAATAAAAAAAATTTAAATAAAAAAAACTGGTAACTGTGACTTTCTCAATTCTGAGTTTATATCTCACAATTCTTTTTTTGCGATTGCGATACAAACTCAGAATTCGGAGGAAAAAAAGGGCAGAATTGCGAATTCTAAACTAATGTAAACTCGGAATTCTGAGATAAAATGCACAATTGCGATATATAATCTCAGAATTGTGAGAGGTAAACTCAGAATTCTGAGGGGGGGTGCAGAATTGCGAGATGTAAACTAAGAATTGTGATTCTGAAAAATCAATTTTATTCTTTCCAGAATTGCAAGAAACTATCCGAATTATGAGATAACATTTTTTACCTTTTCTATGTTTCTATTACATAGCAGAAATGGGTTTCCATTTGGAACAGATGTTGTTGGAGGAGGAGGAGGAGGAGGAGGGAGTCTGGCATTTGCCTTAAAGGGTTATTTCACCCAAAAATGAAAATTAGCCCATAATTTACTCACCCTCAAGTCATCCTAGGTGTATATGACTTTCTTCTTTCAGACGAATCCAGTCGGAGTTATATTAAAAATTGTCTTTGATCTTTCAAGCTGTTTAATGCCACTCAGCGGGTGTTGCATGCATCAGTCCAAAAGCAGTTAAATAAAAAGCGCCCATCCATTAAAAAAAAGCATCTCACAAGGCTCCGGGGGGTGAACAAAGGCCTCCTTGTAGCGAATCGATACGTTTTTGTAAAAAAAAAAATCCATATTCAAAACATAATAATCACATTAATGTAGCTTGCGCCAACAGTCCTAAACAGAAGCAGCTCCAGGTGGATGACGTATCGGTCGGCTTTACGCATGCCCGCTCAGAGGTGACCACACGGAAACTCAGGTGATTTCAAAACAAAACAACGGTGACTATTAGATACAAATCGAGGATTGTAAGAAGAAAAGTCAGAGGATTTCGATATAAGCCAAGAGGAGACTTGCTTCCTTTGCTACGGTTAACAAACGCTGGTTTTTCACGCGAATCACGGCGCATATGCAAAGCCGACCTCATACGTCATCCGCCCGGAACTGCTTCCGTTTACAACAGTGAGCGCAAGCTAGATTCAAGTGATTATTATGTTTTGAATATGGATATTTTTCTTACAAAAACGCATCGATTCGCTACAGGAGGCCTTTGTTCACCCCCTGGAGCCGTATGAGACACTTTTTTTTTTAATGGATGGGCGCTTTTTATTTAACTTCTTTTTGGACTGATGCATGCAACACCCGCTTAGTGGCATTAAACAGCTTGAAAGATCAAAGACAATTTTTTTTATATAACTCCGACTGGATTCGTCTGAAAGAAGAAAGTCATATACACCTAGGATGACTTGAGGGTAAGTAATTTATGGGCTAATTTTCATTTTTGGGTGATCTAACCCTTTAATAAAAGTCAGTGTTCCATCAGAATGATTTTGAAACTGGGTAAAAAGGTAAAAGGTAACTTGCATACAGTTGCTTTAAAATCCACGCAGTCTTTAATTTCAATCAGTCATGTTTTTTTCACTGAATTAATTTCAAAAGTAAGATGTTTTTAAATGATGTATCAGAAAATAAAAACAAAAAAAAAAACGCTCTTTTTTTTTCTTAAATTCCATTATAATTCATTTTATATTGAGGGCTAGTTGTTAACAAGACCGATGTTTACTACTGGCCTCGGGAAATATCTAACCACATCTTACAACTCTTCAGCACGTTCAGGTGCATGGTAACCAGTGTGCCATCAATTAGCAGTGTGTGTTTCATTTAGAAGCGATAATATACAGAGCATGGTTTTGTACAGGTCTAACTCGTCTTCCCCCTAGACATGCTGACAAATATCAATTCATTCTCAGTCATCCACTAACTCTTTTCACATGTAAAAAAAAAAAAGTAAAATAAAAATAACTGCCAAGTCTTACCATGGTGTTTTTATTTGTTTGTTTCTGTAATTTTGTTTCTTTTTTAACCATTGTTATCTTCGTATATTATTATTATATTATTATATTATACCTAAACATTAAGTAATAAATATATAATCATGAAGAAAATAGAGGAAGATGCCAAATTAATATAATTAATAAAATGGTTAGTTGTGACTCTTTAAAAACCAAAATGAGATCTGAACCCACTTTTAAGGCCAAGGACAGTGTGAACTATAGTCCATGTTTGGTTCTTTTAAACAGACTCACCTTTTGTAAATACTAGCACGTCCTCTCTTTTTAGCATGGATAGAGACTTGGTCTTTCATCAAAATGTGCACAATAACCCCCGAGACTCACTAACCAAACCAAAAACGTCTCACCTCTTAATAGTAAAGTCAATATTTATGTATGTTTGCACATGAGGAAAGCCACCGATCTTGCTTACACGTTAAAAAAAGGCAGGCCATGTCTAAGTGCACGCAGCCCATTATTCAGGACAAAGCATAAAGACACATAAAAAAGTGCATTCAGAAATTCAAGTGAAAGGTACTTGTATTAATGCAGATTTTGATCATAGAGATGCACATCAAACAAGACCTAGCAAAGAAAATGAAATATTCCATTTAAAAAAAAAAGAAAAGAAGAACATTTTAAACAAACAAACTTGGCACAGTTTTCGTGAATCATGGTTAGTGTCCCATCATGCTTCTGGTTGGCTGATTAGAGTGTGAACAAAAACCAGCGAAATGGTCGGAAAATGCGACTATGAGCAAAACACCCTGTAAAAGGAAAAAAATAAAGATTAAAGAAGATACAAAGAGAGAAATTCAGCTTTGCCACCACAGGAATTAATTACATTTTAAAATATATTCAATAGAAAATAGTTATTTTAAATTATAAAAATATTTCACAACTAACTGCTTTTACTATATTTGTAAACAAATAAATTCAGCCTTGGTGAGCATAAGAGACTTTTTTTGAAAACATTACCAACCCCAAATTTTGAAAAAAGTGTTTTCATATTTCATGCCATTTTTCATTTGGGATGTAATTGCAATTAATTTGACTAATCAATCTGCATATCATGTAACTAATTCCATTAGAAATAGTAAGCAATTGACAGCTCAAAAATAAACACCTTTCATGTTTAATGTACGTAATTAAGGTCACATTTCATTGTAACATTATGCATTCATTGCAACATTTCATGATAATATTTAATTATCTCGTTATATATTTATTTATTCAGTATTGCCCACTATCCAACAGAGTACCAGATGACACATGGCGAGGGACCGTGAGGTAGCTCTCGTTCTCCAACACAAGGACTTTCATCATAAAACATCAAAATAAGTGACACCTCTCACAGGAACTATGGTGGCCATCCAGCAAAAAGGCCAGTTAAGCGCACACTACGGTTAAAGTACCTCTCCCTCCCTCCGCTCTCACAGCGAGTGTGCGATGAACAAGCTCTTATCTGTGAGAGCACAAACAGAGAATAGCACAGCCACTCTCTTCTCACTAATCCTGTTACGCTGCAGCCTCTTCTCAGCCTCCGTCTCTATGGTTACGGTGGGCATTCAGTGATGCTGGTCCAGAGGCTGTATCTACAGTATTCTACACGGCACAAGGTCCTCCTACAAGCACGGATAACCCAAGGCGACTCAAGGAGAGAGGAGTATGGATGGAGAATAAGCAAACAGGACTTACTCATCCGTGTCTTTCTTGCTCTCTTCGATGAATGCAATAGACTCCGACCTTAGACGGTTGGTGACCTCGTAAGTGCGCAGGGTAACACCGAAAATGTCCTCGTGGTATCGATGCTCATCCTTCAACGAGAAAAAGGAGAAAACAGTCTGAAAAAGTAATTGGAACATCTCTGATGACATTGTACTTGATTTACCTTTGCACAGAAGGTCAGTTTTAAATAAATGACTGAATGGAGCCACTAAATACAGTATAAAGTTTGGAAAAAAGTGGGGTTGAACCTTTAATTTTTCTGATAAATTGTCAATTAATCACAAAATTATGAAAATAAAATGTAAAAAAATTTCATTTATTCAACAAGTTATATATAAAAAAAACAAACCATATATATATAAAATAAATAAATAAAATATTAACCAGTACAAGTAACTAGAACTTCTCAGATGACCTTGTACTTGATTTACCTTTGCACACAAAGGGTCAGTTTTAAATAAATGACCAAAAAGCACCACTAACTACAGTTCTGTCAGTTCTTGACACTTAGCATACAGTTTAGATTTGGCGGTATGGTTCTGTTCTGGTCAAGAACTCCCTGCGCATCCATGCAGCCTAGCATGCAATAACCCCCCAGGGTAAACAGAACAGAACTAAGCAGATAAAATTAATGTTCTTAATGATACTTGTGTAACAACATTATTCAAGATAAAAATGAGTCTAATTTAACAAAAAAAATATCAGAAAGCCAAGTCCTGACTGTGGCAAAAGGAGGAGTTGGGGATGGAGGAGGGTAATTTGCTCCTGAGCAAGTGATAAAGCTGCTGAATATTACTGAATAATGTAATATACTTCTTAGATGACCTTGTACTTGATTTACCTTTCCTTGTGCAGAGACCGTTTTAAATAAATGGCCAAATAGCACAATTAACTACAGCATAAGGTTTGGGAAAAAAGTGTGATCTAATCCTTAGTTTTGCTGATAAATTGTCGATTACTCATAAAATACTAAATATAATGTCAAAAAATTCTATTCATTCAAATAAATTATATATAATGTCGATTATACATACAAATTAAATCTAATATAGATAGGGTCAGTTTTAAATTAATGGCCGAATATCACCACCAACAACTACAGCATAAAGTTTGGAAAAAGTGGGATCTAACCCTTAGTTTGCTGATATAGAAGCCAGCATCTTCCAGAGACATGTTTCCATGCAGTTTAAAGATCTGCTGGACTGTTTTCAGTACATCTCCAGCCATGGTGACGTCTCCACAGACGTAGATATGTCCTCCTTCTTCTCTCAGATACTTGTACACTGTTTCAGACAGCTGCTCGCGAAGCACATCCTGGACGTATTTCTGAGAGGAAAAAAAGAACAAGAAATTGTGAGGTAAGGGACTAAAGAGATGTCTAAGAGCCACGAGGCATGGTTCCACTGTTATTTGATCAGTCAGAAATGCTATGCCTTGCTCTGAATTTAAAAAACAAAACAGAAAATCAAAGACTTTCTTCAAAAATGTTATTTTTTTCATTTTCTCATTAATCTCTATGATTCACATGAGCAGCTAGCTAAATCCTCACTAATGCTGGAGTATAAATGGATTTGAAATATCCTCACTAATACTTGCCAAGGCATCATATTCTAACCTTTGGTTTCCCAGGCTCTCTGGAGTATGCAGTGTAAAGCTCTTTAAACACTTCCTTGTTCTTGGCCTGGATGGTCTCTTCCTTGTAAATGTGGTCAATCTGTGACTGCCGACAACCGAAAACCAAGATCATGGGGCATGCCTTGATTCCTGATTAAATATAACATGGCAAAATTAAGATTTAATTCAATGACAAATGCCAAAGTATATTAATTAAAGTATAAGTACATGTAATTGTTAATTTTACAAATTTTCATATCATACAACTATAAATTTAAAATAAAATTGTATTTAAATTAAAAATTATATAATATAATACCAACACACATGATAAAAGAAATGTATATAAATGATAAATAAATTGAATTTTACTTAATTTATTCCAGCAAGCATTGCTGGAATGTCTCTGCATTAGATAAATGAATCAAACAATGATAAACCTTTCTCAGACCTGGACATTTAAATGCACCATTTAAATTACAAGAAATTACATGAATAAACAAAATAAAAGCTTAAGATAGATATCTTAAATATCTTATTTTCTTCTGCAAAAGTGATGAAATTGTCACTAATTTGAATGAAATCAATAAATCAAACACAAGCGAGACTCTTTCTCAGGACTGGAAATTTAAATTAATCATTTAAATTTGAGTTTGCAAGTTCAAGCAATTACAACAAATTAAATAAAATAAAAACTTTACATGGATGGATGGATATATACATTTTTGTGTTACTCTACAAAAACACAAATGTATTTGGTAACAAATTAATCAAACAAAATATGCTTTCCTTTCTCAGATCTGTACATTTAAATGCACTATTTAAATTCAGAAGCAACCAAAAACCTACCCTTGTTTTCAATATCATACAGTCTCTGTTGCCAGAAGCTTCTGAATGGAGCAATTCCAGTGCCTGGACCAATCAGAATACAGGGAACCTGGTTGTCTTTTGGCATACGGAATGTTGGAGCCCTGAAACAGATAATACATCCTTTAATTTCATCAAAGAAAACATCCATCAGTGGACATATTTGAGAAGTATATAAATGCTTTACCCTCTGACAAAGCATGGCACCGTATCGCCTTCTTCCAAGCTATTGAGCCAGAAGGAACACACTCCATGGTGTATGGGACCTTCTCCATCTAGCCAGAATAAAACGCATAATCCTTTAAGTTGACACCCTCTGACACCGATCTAACGCCTAGCAATTTAGGACTTTGCAGGGCTGACATCACTCGCTTCAAATGGAGTGAAATTGCTATATTTTAGCAGCAATCACGCCATTATGCACATAATTGCATGTTTACAATGCATTTAAAATGTGGAAGAGAAATTAGATCACAGTTTCGCTTTTGCGCATGTTAACTAGAAAGGCTTAACAGCAAATGAGCAGATCTAGAATTAATTTGATCATTTAATTTTTATGTAGTCCCTATTTTTAAAATAATTGAGCAGTTATTAGATGAACAGTCAGAATCAGACTAATACCACAGACAACCAGATTGGTTTCTCTTCCAACAATACACAATTCATTAGGCACTTCAGTCAAATTGCTAATTAAGTTCATAGTCTCTTATTAAGCACCCAATTATTCACACCATACCGCTGTTGGGGAAATTTGAGTTTTCGGGTCGTATGTCATTGTAACTGTTGAAAGTGAGAGGCTGTTTAGTGTGACTCTCACAGTTTGAGACGAGTGACAGAAGCACTGGAAATGTTTTTAACACCGTGAAGTGGATTGCATTGGTTAAACACAGCATCAGGTCCTGTTTACACCTGCTTTAAACATCTGGTATTAAAGTGATGAGCACAGACGCATTACCGATAACACCTGGTACAATCAGCATCTCAAATATGTCTCCGGTGACCATCACCTTTGCATATTGATCAAGCAAATAAAGCAAAACTAAGCAAAAATACTACTGTTGACAAGTTCGTGCTTGTTAAGTCTCATGTGCTCACCAAGGATACATTTATTTGATCAAAATTCAGTAACAACAGTAAATATAAGGTGGAGCAAGCAGGACCAGGGTGGCGATGATGGAGGAAGGAGCCAGCGAGGAGCCAGGAGTGTGATGAGATGGATGGTGTGCCAGAGCAGGAGGAGACAGCTGGTGGATCACAAGAGCCCAGCCAAGACGAAGGCCCATGGCGGAATCGCAGGACGGAGGAGCCATGGAGGAAACCTAGGTGGAGGATCCAGGGGTGTGAGCTCCTGACTGCGAGGATGCCATTACGGATGGTGACCCAGACAGAGCCGAGCAGGTGTGTAGGTTGGGCGACCTTGAGGATCCTTAGGGCCGAGGCAAAGCAGCAGGCTCCGGCGACCGTGATGGAGGCGGGGATCCGGAAAGCCACAGTGGAGCTGGATCACCTGAGGATAAAGGCGGAGTCAGAGGGAATGAGGAGCCTGACAAAGCCAGAGGGACGGAATGACAAGGCGAAGCCGGGGGAGTGGAGTCCCGAGGCGGCGGATGGTCGATGTCTGACCAAGGTGGAGCCGAAGGGACGAGGGAGCCCGGTGGAGATGGTGGATCGACGGGTGATGGTGAAGATGAGGGAGCTAGGAGCCAAGGCGGAGTCTGAGGGTCGAAGGACTGAGGTGGAGTCCCTGATCCTGTGGCTGGATGCAGAGACAGGGGAACCTCACACCAAGGCGGCGCTGATGGTAGAAATCCCCGAGGTGGACCCACATAGGCAAGAGCAGGCTGAGGGTGTGCAGAGGGGGTGTTGGACAGCAGTGGAGCTGGGGTTGAGTGCTTGGCTGGGTGAGATGTGGTGGCAGGTGCAGGACCCAGGCTAAACTGAAGATGTGAGGAAGTCCAGCAGGGCTATCAGAATAACAGGCCAAAGTAGAGGTGATGGTTCTTGAGGCTAAACAGGAGTGCATAAGCTGCAGCTGGCAGAATGTAGTGACCGATAAGCCAGGCTCACACTACAGAATTTTTGGCTGGATTTTGCTGTCGCGGACAGATTTCCACAGTCTGTGACAAAACCCCAGGATCGTGACCAAATCGGTGCTCGTTGCGGTCGCCGAAGCTCTTTAAGTATGAGCAGGTCAGCAAACCTGTTTGATATTATCGCCACGTGATCTCGTAATGTGAGCAACACAAAGACAAGGTGGAACTAATCCAGCCAATCATAGTGCAGATGGTTTAAACACTCTTATCATGCATCTTTATGAACAGACACAAATGAATCAAATCAACTAACTAGAAATACATTTAATAAATGCATAGATTGTGTATATAATACCACATTTCATTGTACTGTTTAATTGCCTCCAACTTTTTCTGCAGTACTGACAGTCCTTGTTGTCCACGTCTTCCAAGCCATTGTTTCTGCCATATTCTCTTTTGTTGTGGTTTCGTCTTTCTTTCGGATAAAATAACTGCACAGACCAATTGAAGGGCCAGTTGATCGTCCATGCTTGAAGATATGGCCTATAATTGCTGTAATTGCTTGCGAGAATTTATGTGAGAAAACGTCTTTTCGCTGATGGTCGGGAATGCCTCTTCACTGAATGTATTGTAGTGTGTGCACCTCGTTAGCGTTGTGTTGTGTTGTATGCGCGCAGCTATGACAAGATGACGACAGATGAGAACAAATCTTGTTGCGTAGTGTGAGCAACACAATGATTCAGCTAGTCTTTCAGTCATGTAGTGTGAGCATGCCAATAGACAGATAATAGACTATGGATTGAGAGAAAGACAGAGCCAGAAGGTGGATATTCAGATATTCAGGAGGGTCAGGGCTGGATGGAACCAGCATAAATTCAATAGATTCATGACTGGGAGAAACCAGCAAAAACTCTGAAAATTCAGGGCTGGCTAGAATCAGAGAAGACAGACTGACCAGGGCTTGGCGTAAATGAAGAAAATAAAGGGTCAAAAAGAGAGAGTAAATCTACAGAGGCCAGCTGCAGCTCACCCTCAATGGCGGGGATGTGGGGGCCTTCCTCCATGCCCTCATACTCCACGAGAATCCCCACTGGGAGGGACGTTGTTGCCGGCTCACACATCTGGTCAGACTCATTATTGGGCTTGGGGGCGAAAATTCGGGGCTCTGGCTCTGCATCTGTGGTGGGCTCACACGATAGCTCCGTGTTGTGTGGGGATGATGGCTGGCTGGGCTCTGGTTTGGGAGTGGGGATTGCAAGTACCTTGTTGGCATTGAAGGCGGTGAGTGGTGAATCATTGCTCACCAGCATCCACTCCACAAAAGCGGTTAGGCACCCGCGAGGACCTTCCCTGGACAACTTTGCCTTTGTTGGTGGTATTAAGTCCCACGTAATAAAATGTTGTCAGGCAGTTGTCTGGGAAATGAGTGGGTCCAAGATATCCTGTGTATGGTCCTCAAGGGAGAGATCCCCCTGCAGCTGGATTGTTCATTGAGCACAGACATACAAAATAAAAATAAATTTAAAAAAACAAACCGCTACACTTCAGTTTGGGTCCAGTCTTCTGTCACGGATTGGCATGTGTAATAATCCACATGCACGCAAGACGACGAAGAGTTCAATATCTTTTAATAAACCAAATGACAGGGAAACACTACACATTCACGTATCCACAAACTGACGAGACCGGACAACCAACAGAGACAAGAGAGGAGTATAAATAAACAGAAGGTAACGACTTAATTCATGAAGGGCAGGTGAATCTAATCAAATCAAGACACATGAGGAGAAAACTAGGTCACAGAAGGCACAGACACAATAGAACTGTGACATCTAGAGTTTCATAAGAGATCTCAATGTCTCAAACTGTGTACAGATCACCAAGATAGCAAACGCTGCAATCTAAAGATTTCTCAATATGAACTCAAAATTTCTCATCATATTCATCCAATTCATCCTATTTATTTATCTTTTATTACGTTTATTATATATTTTTTTATCTTTCATAAAGTTTATTACTATCTGTTCTGTGATAGAAGTGAAATTATGTTCATTTACAAATTTTCTTAAACTACCAAAATCTGCTTTGTACATTAAAATATTTTGATAAACACAGGTGGTAAAATAGAAAAACATATAACTGATTAGATTTCATCATAAGTGACAATACCAGACAATACTCATATACAGAGAGTGCACAGGGTCATATTGTACACAAAGACAAAACAGCATCAGGGTAACATACAACACCAAAATGTAATAAACATTAACTAAATAACATCAAATGCAATATAAATGACCTTAATGTACATTACTAATGACAAAAATGAGAAGAAAAAAATCATATGTGAAATAAAATCATATTGTGTCATGCAAAGACTTATTGGATGGTCCCGTTTACTGTTTTACTGTTTTTCACTGTAAATTATATAGAAATTCATAGTTTTAACTTGCAAAAACATAAATCTGACAGTATTTTACAGTAAAATTACATATAATGATACATACATACGTTTTTTCTCCGTATATGGTGTAAGGTAAATTACAGTTACCAATTAGGTTTTTACTTTAGCATCTTTACAGTCTTTGTGTAAAAATTCTAAGCATTTTTACTGTCATGATATAAAACTCATTTTTAAATGAAACATAACTAAAAGTTCTATTAAGAGCATTTTGTTTTTTTTTACCTCTGGGCCGATAGGACACCACTGCCACAGTGAGATGTATCTCTCCTGGATGGAGGTCTGGAGAGGAGCTGATGGAGTAGTATCGTGCCTGTAGGAGGGGTAGCTGGGTCAAGAGAAGGGTGGACGGGATCTGGAGGGATGGGAACTCCTCCAACACCTCCACTATGGTGGGATTATTGTACCACTTCCACTCCTCATATTCCTGCAAACCCTGAGGAGACACAGAATGAAGCATATAACATAATTATATGCTTATATATCCCAGTAGCTCTGGTTTGGCACATGCGCTCTGGATGAATGGCAATCGCTCAAAACATTCTGCAAGCACCTTGTGCCGTGGAGTGACAGTAAGAAGTGAGTTAAAAAAAACCTGTCAACACTCTAATTTGCGTAAATGTGTTAGTCAAGTGAGTGCAAAAATGAAGCCAGAAAGGTCTTTTCAGATCTCTCCTTAAAGAGAAAATTCTGTCACCGTCGACTCACCATCATGGCACTGCATTTTTTCAGAATATAAAAGGTTATCTAGCACAATGTCCAGGCAGTTTTTTCCTCATTCAACAAAGCTACAAAAAAGGAACCAAAAACTGCAATTTATAGAGACTGTATACTTCTAATAGCTATGTTTACTAGACTATCATGGCTTCAAAAGACTAGAATATACAGTGGTACACAAATCACGTACTTTACAGTACTTACTTTTTCTGACCGTTTGTTCACCATATAGACTATTTGCTTCAAGAAAAAAAAAACACTACCTTATTGTTTTTGACTGCATCTCTGAATTTATGAATTTGTGTGAAATACCTGAACATTGTGATTATAACTAATTGATGCACAGAAAACTCAATGGCAAGGACCTTTATGGTTGTAAATCTGAAAAGCTGATGAAGCTGAATTTTAGAAATTGGTGCTTTTAGTCAGCAAGGACACTAAATTGGTCAAAAGAGACAGCAAAGACATTTATAATGTTACAAAAGATTTCCATTCCAAATAAATGCTGTTCGTTTAAACTTTCTATTCATCAAAGAATCCTGAAATAAAATGTTTCACAGTTTCCATAAAAAATATTAACTGTTTTCAATGATGATAATAATAATTTTTAAAACATCAGCAAAATAGAACAATTTCTGAAGGATCATATGACACTGAAGACTGGAGCAATGGCTGCTGAAATGCAGCTTGCCGTCACATAACTAATATATATCTATTAACATACAGTGAAATAGAAACATTATTTTTAAATTGTAATACAATATTTGTTTTTTACTGTATTTTTCATTAAATAAATGCAGCCTTGGTGAGCATAAGATACTTCTTTTAAAAAATCTTACTTACCCCAAACTTTTGAATAGAACACTATACAAAAGTATAATTTTATACAGGCAGAGAGAAACTGTGGGGAGTTGCCATCCTCACTGATGTGAACTCAGCTGAAAGAATGTCTGGAAAGAATGTGTCAATGTCCCTCTGTCTTTCTCCTCTAGTTCAATCCATTCCTTCATCAGAATAATCTGAACCAGAAAGGATGACTCACTAACTAAGCAGCCATTTTTAGCAATATTACGAAAAATTGCACCGAGTGTTTCAGTGGGAGGCAATGAAAGAGAAATATTTCCATGTCTTGGTGTTGACACTGAAAAGCTTGAGTGAGAGAGAATAAACAGGCACGGGAGGGAGAAAAAAAGGAAGTAGGGAGGAGGGGGTTGATTTTCAGAGTTAATAAGTTATCAAACTCAGAAAATGACTGCTGATTTGAGGCGGAAAAGGCAGGGATGCATGTGGAGATGTGACGCCTTTTGTCATATATGGAAGAAGTGGGTGAAAATGAGTCTTAAATCATTACTGAGCTTTGGCACAGCTTGTATTGATGCAAATAAATGTCATACATGATAATTAGGGAAATGCATGAGTGTGTGCAGTTATTCAGTGTTTTCTTACCTTGCTGAGTACCTCTAGTCTCTTTCTCTGTTTCTCATTAGTCGCTAGAGGAGCAAACTGTTGCAGTAGCAGGGGACTTGGAGGGGTGGTTATGTCCAGGAAGTATTTGAAAGCCTGATAGATGGTACAGGGCGGAATACGACTCTCGTCCGTCCAGTTACTAATCACACCTGCAGAAGATAAAGAGGCTCTGATTTGTTAAGAATGCAGATATGACCAGTTTAATCCTGATTTAACCAGTGATTTACTAACTTGATGTGACATTCAGATATTCAAGAATGAAAAAAACTTTTTAGAGTTTTGGTGGAGGGGAAGATTTAAGCAAACAATGACTTTAATTTGACCCTTTTCCTCTCATATTAAACTAATATATGCCTTCTGAGGACCTGAAATGTATAGTATAAGTCATTTGGACTGCTTTTACTGTGCTTTTTTATCATTTGTTGAGGCCCATTTTCTTTGCCATTTGTATCCCACGGTACAAGAAAGTAAGTCATATGGGTTTGGAACCACATGCGGATGAGTAAATAATGAGTTTTTATTTTTGGGAGAACTGTACACTGATAATGCGCCCAAGGCATCTACTTTTGTTAAAATACCTCTTTTGTCCACAATAATGCAGGCTTCAATGAGACCACATCTGTAAGGATTTTCAGATGCAGGAGAAAGAGTTGCAGCAACCTCATTTTCCCTCTGTAAAGGTCACTGGCCGGTTTTCAGTCATCCTGACATATTTCTCAACAAGGTAGGGTGAGAAATCTCACATCAGATAATCTTTTTAAAAGACAAGTAGGTCCCGTCATTAAAACTGATAGACTGTACATTTCCTGTCAGTACCATCAAACATGTACAGCTCTGAAAAAAAGATATGCAGTGTCTTTAACACCGTAAAGAAATATCAAAAAGGGACATCCTTCGGAACCACCATCAAAAAATTGCCATGATATTGTTTAAAGTATCCAGAGAGATTTTTCTGAAAACATTTGCTCCGTCCATGTTCGTACACAGCCCTATTAGTACTGACAGTATGAAAACAAAAATCTAAAATAGTTTCAGTGCAAGACAACTGTGAAACAATTTTGTGTTTACAGAGGCAAGATAAATAACCTTATATGATGATGAAAAAATTCAACAAAAGAAAACAAACAGAATGAAACGGCTCAAATGGGAAAACGGAACAGCGCCTCAAGCACAAGAGTTGAAACCCTGATTGAAAGCACATCATTTAGCACTGAAAGCGTTTTTGATTCAGTCAGATTTGTAAGGAAATAAAAGAATAGCATGACAGCATCAAAATCTGTCCCTGTGGGTGAAGTTTTGGATGCCGAAAATTGTCTATTTAATCTAAATATCTCTGTCATGGATGATAATGAAGCCAATGCATTCATTCTTTAACATTATATCAAGTGATTAAGTGGTTTTTACATAGTGTGTTTTACAATGAGTGTTTACATGCAGACTGCACTGATAACTATCAAGGATCAGCTTATTATAAAAACCTAACAATGCAAAAGAATTGCATTTACATGAGATTTGAATTTATTGCTGCATGCAAACATTGAATAAGCTGACAGAATGCTGGCAAAGTTTAAGCAAAATCCTTTTTTTAAATACATTTTTAACTGTTTAAAAAGAAACATTCACATGCATTCATATGACACATTGTCGGGTTAAGCATAATCAATTTGTGCATGCAAATACGCTTAATGATGTTAAACATTACATTTTGAGTAGTGACCAATAAGTGTTTATTTATACAATTTATAAAACCC
The DNA here is from genome assembly GCA_018155175.1 of Sinocyclocheilus anophthalmus. Taxonomy (NCBI): domain Eukaryota; kingdom Metazoa; phylum Chordata; class Actinopteri; order Cypriniformes; family Cyprinidae; genus Sinocyclocheilus; species Sinocyclocheilus anophthalmus. Next base: position 117,298 of record JADLZN010004766.1, read on the forward strand.
TCAGAATATACTCAGTAGCTGTTTTAGGTATGGTATTCAGGTGGAATGGATGGTTGCCATTGTCATTTTGTAAGTGTTACGAGTGAAAGCTAGCTCACTTTCAAGGAAATGTGACATGACCAGCACTATTGACCAGGTTACCCTGATCCTTGACTCATCATGAACACCAGAATACCTGATGAACACACTGTTCGGCAGACAATGGCATATCCAGAAAGCCTTTCCTCTGTGTTCACAAAATAATGTTTTATTGGGGAGTCTGGCAGGCTTGTATGGCTTAAGTACTAGAAGTATCACGTCTCTCTTCTGACTCTTCTCCTCTGAATGTCATTTCACATAATTTTTTTATCTAGATGCAGTCACTTTCCATAAGATACCAAAGCAGATGTTTGAAAGACAAGTTATTTTGGAAAGCTGCTTTTCATTAGTTGACATTCACAAGAAATGACTAAACCATTTAAGCCTCTAAGATGCTACGAAGCTTGAATGTTATTCTATAATGCTTTTTTTTTTTTGCATATCATATTATTTTTTACATTTTGAATTAGTTTCAGACATTTGCATATTTTTATGATGGCACGAAAAAAAAATCTCTGCATATATTTCATAGTTACCCAACGCTGTGTTTCGTTCTTCCAAGAACTCCACTTTCACAATTTGATTGATAGGTGGTGCATCCTCCAGTTTCTCGATAAGAGTCGTAACTAGAACTTCGTTGTTGCCAGGGAAAACGCCTAAATGGTCACCAGGCAAGTATTTCAGGCTCTCGTGGTTGTTGGCATCAAGACGCACAAATATAGTCGATCGGCTGGAAGACAGGAAGTAAGAAAACATGGTAATATGAAACAGTTGCAGTCATTATTAAAGAGATTATAAAAGATACACAAGAGAAATGGACTCTTCGCTTTGCCCACCTTGGGTAGTTTTGCTAGAATAGGCCGGAATGAAGTTTGACATTGCAAAGCATTTCATATGCCATTTTTAAATGTTTAATATAAAAGTAACTTGATAAAAACTCAAGATACAAATGATGGATTAAAATTAGCTTTCTGTTACTGACATTAATTTAGCTAGACGCAAATGTATTTTCTCTTTACATTTACATCTTACATCTTTACAAAAGTTAAGATTTTTCTACCTTCCTCATGGTTGAATACAGTATTTTACTCATATATATATATATATATATTTTTTTTTTTTTTTTTTTCTGGTCAAATTTAGTTTAGAACCATCAAAACACACCAATCCTCTATAAGCAAACATTAGAAAATGATATCAGATTGCTAAGGTGAATTGGTCACAAAGGCTTTTAAAGCATAACTCCGTGCAATTCTAATGTCAAAGACTTCCATAAGAATGTAAATCCGAGAAAATTAGAATGTTAGCAAAAACATACATCGATCTGCCACTTTGTAGGTTCTGTCTCATCAGAAATTTGGCCCCGTAAACTTTCTTCTTATGGATGCTGTAAAGCGCTGAGAGTGGACACAAAAACCAATCAACAGTTAAAGACGTGCTGTGTGAAATTAGTCCATATAAAACATCAAAAGGCAATTTAGCGGCCCTACAACTTGATTTGCTGTAAAACTAATGATGGCGCTGAGCCGCCCATTTCAAGATCATATTGAGAACTTTAGATGCAATGGTAAAAACTCTGTGACATTGGAAATCAGGCTTGGAAGCCCTAAATGCATTGTTTACACTTTCATCAATTGAATAAGGAAGTGTTTACAATCCTCTGGGTAATGCTAACACGGTGCTGAGACAATGCATGTCAAGCTAACGAGCCACTAAAATGGCAGGCCCTTCAAGACTCAATTGGCATGCGTCATAAATTTTGAGGCGATAAAAAAGCTTCGCCATTCACAAGGGTAGACTTTAAGTATCATTACATTTGATAAAAGCTTATTTGTTTTCTGAAATGATGAGTCATTCCTTGATGAATGGAAGGTACTAGAGCAGCAATGTACCTTGCGTTAGTGTCGGTGCCTCCGCTGTGTATGTCATCCGGAACTTGCTTTTCTTCCAGCTACGATCGTTGCTAATCAAGGAATCGTTTGCTTTCTCAATATTAACATCGTCGCCGACACAGAAAACGTCACATGCAGCCTGGGATAAAAAGGATCAAAATGAATTCTTGACAACGTTTTATAATGCTAAATCATAAGTATAAGTGCTGTCCAAGAAATATTCACTGTAAATATTATTTAGGCTTAAAAATGTCTAAATTAAAAAAAATATTACAAAGTATAAATGCAGTAGAATAAATATACATTGTAAATATTTTTAGGATTTAAATGTTTAAATAATAAATAAATAAATATTACGCATGCAGTATTAGGAATATTCACTGTAAAGGTTTTTAGTCTTAAAAATGTCTAAATTAAAATAATAATTTAAAAAAAGTATAAGTGCAGTACAAGAAATACACACTGCAAATATTTTTAGCCTTAAAATGTCTACATTAAAACAATTCTAATTCAAAAAATAATATAATCTAAATTAACTGTTTTTATTTAGGTAAAAAATAATATTAATACAGTACCTCTGAATCAACCTGACTACACCAACTAAATGGCTTTTTAATATAATAGTTGACCCAAAAAATTAATTTTGTCGTTATTTACTCCTTTTGTTACAAAAACATATGCTGAACAAAAAAATTTTTTTTTTTAAAATATAGAATCAGTGATTATCAAGCGCCAAAAACACTAACAATGTATTGTAACAGTAGTCTTTTACTATCTGTGCAGTATGTTCTTGTACTCTGCACAATGACAGTTTAAAAAAACTGACCTAATACTACAAATCTTCTGATGTCATGTAACTTCGTGTAAAGAACACAAAATGTAAGTATTTCTTGCAAATTTAAACTTGACAGCCAAAATCATTTAAATTTTGATGTTTAATAATTTACAACAACAAGTTTCTACAGTGTACTTCTTTTATTTTAGTTGTCAATAGCAATGGAAAAAATAAATAATAAAACATGCAAAGTAGTGATTGTAGCCCACTGCTCGCTTATGGCGACTTGAAGACCTTCTTGGCCCATGTTCTGAAGGATTACTCTTGCGCCGCCCGCAGAGTTCATCTCCCTCTAACCATGCGCGGATTCGCTCCCCAACGAGCTCTCTCGAACAGCGTGTCCACTGCGTGGGCAAACGCACAGAAGTGTGGGTATGCCCGAGAGCCAAGGCCAAACACAGAGAATCTGCATGGGAGAAACAGTGTTGAAAACACATGAAGCACATGAACACAAACAAATAGATGTACTGTATATACAAAATGAATTGTATTATAAGAGAGTGGTGGTTGTGGACATCAGGCCAGAGGCTGTGAGCTTTGATCCTGAAACTATGAAAACTAAAAAAGGGTCAAATTCAAGGCCAGAGAGGAGGTTACGCAAGAATGCGCATACATACATGCAAAGTTCACAAGTCAAAGCTGATTTGCAAAAAGTGTGAAATGTCTTTTGATTGCTTTAGGATGGAATTTCTTTTCAAACTAAACTTCTTTTAGATGGTTGTTCTCTGTTCTTCTGCTCTTTGTATATTTAGTTCTGAAGTAGTTGATGAACTTCAATTTAAGCCAGAGACACCGGAAGAAACCAAATACATACATAAAGACATATAGGAGAATATCATAAAAACAAGTCCAAGTCACCACAAAATCAAAAGAAAAAAAAAAACGAGGCAGTTTATGGCAGTTTAGGTTTTAGGCAGTTTATGGCAGTTTAGGTTTCTAACTTAGGCAAAGTTAGGTTTTACATAACTTTAACTCATCAAAATGTAACTCATCAACTTTTATTTACATAAAACTTGATTTTTAAGTCGATTTAATGTAATTTAATTTAAAAGTTATTATACTTAAAATTTTAAGGCAGCAGCTGGACTTATGTTTTTAAGTTGAAATAGGTGGAATTTTTTATAGTGCTAAATTACCATAATAATTTGTATTGATCACGTATCAACTAAAGCCATTTTAAGCCTTTTTGCAATAAAAAAGTTTTTGCATTGTGGTACAATTTATCAAACATCCTTCCAAAAAAAATAATAAATTGGCCCCAAAAATTTTTTATTTTGATTGCGATTAAATTTAAGCCAGAGGGACCACATAGACACTGGAAGAAACCAAAGAGAAGAAAATTACAGGAGAAAATTATAAAAACAAGTTCAAGTCACCACAAAATCAAAAAACATTTTTTTTTTAGAAAACAAGTAAATATACTTTCCATAAAGAAAATTTATTTTATGAAATGTAGGTCTATTTTAGGACCATTAAGAATTTTTGCAATGCAAAAACATTTTGCCTGAATTACTATAATGTAATTTATTTGTTTATCTGTCATTGAAATCAGTTATTAAAGCCAGTACAATACAAATATACAGTATATATATACAGTATGATGAGAATCTGGGAGGAAATGTGCTTAATTGTGCTTTTTTAATGCAACAACTTTTTTTGCATTGTGGCATAATTTATGAAACATTATTGATTATGATTATTGATTATGAAACAAATTTTTTTTCTTTGTTTTAATTTTTAGGTGGAATAACACAGACATGTTTTTAAAAAGTTTCATATTTTTCCAAATACAGGCAGTACAGTACCTCACATTAGCAAGTGGTCCAGTGCTCTCAAAGTTGGCTTTGGATTCAGGTTCGTCACTGGAGGATTTGCGGGTATCAGAATATGACGAGACGCTGTTAAAACGCACCTTGTACGTCCTGAGAGACAGAAAGAGAGAGAGGTTTCTTTGTGTACGTTTATGTGAATGGTTCCAGTATATAGAAGAGAGAAGAACTGCATGTTGTGTGTTAATGTGTGTGCCTGTTGCATATATGTTAGACTCTGTGTAGGTGTGTGAACTGAAACACTGAAAAAAATTAATTATGGGAAAGCAGATGGGTGGGAGGACGAGAAGAAAATCACTCGCTTGCGTCTCCACTCGCGCACACACTCACTTTCTGTCCTCTACGCTGGTGGTGGGATGTCTCATCTCCATCAGTGCCGCACCAAATTTCTGCAGCACGGAAAAGGGGAGAAAATAAAACAGGAGAGAAGTTACTGGCCCTTCCTACGCATGTTCTCAATCACAAATTCAACCAGGACCTGCCAGCATAATGCAGGTTCTCCAATGTACAGTATGTGTGTGAAGTCCTTTATCATCATGATGAGAACATTCTGTTGTGTTGTGAAGTGTTGACAGTTTGATTCAAAGCAAAACAAAATGATTGATGTGCTCATTGAAACACTAGCGCGTTAGAGCAAACTTCTTTTTTAAACTTCTTTCATTTTAATAACTCACCTCTCCATTTTCAGGAGGGTCCCCATTGCCGAACGTACTTGTCACCACTATTACAAGGGTCTCGTGTTCCAAGTCGACTGTGTCATATTCGTCCATGGACATCACCTGCAGGATCAAATAATATAGCATTGTACATATCACACAACTCACTTGTGCTGCTATAGGTCCATGATATTATAACCTCAGTCCCAATCCCAACATCATCCATCTAAATAGTTGCATTAGTTCTATTATTGTGTTTTATGCCACTTTTCGTTATAGACATAAAAGTGGGGCGAGTCAAAGAATGTGATTGGACCATTATTAAAAAATAAATAAATAAAATTCCACTTCACAGAATGAGAATTTTGGGGAAATTGTCTCTTCTTGCTTGTGATGCAAGGGTAACTAAAGAACTGGTTGTTTGAATAAGTATAGAGTTTTATTTATTTAAAAATATGTCTATAAAGGTTAACGTTTTATGTATTTGAGGAGCGTAGAAGATTGTCTTAGTCTAGCATTTGCTGTTTACTCACGTCTTATAGCCTTTGCATACTACTTCATCTTTTATAACATGAGATTTTGGCCAAATGTATCCAACAACAGGAAAAATTGATCGCCCACATAACTACAATAGACATTGTAAGCTGATGAAAACAGAACGTCTGCCCGCAGTGCACTCACGAAAGTCTGGAGGTGTGAGTGGGCAGGAGATCCTCAGACGGGAGACGGCAAAACACATTACCTCTTGCAGAACCTCGCCTGGTTGAACCAACCTTTTAACTCTATTTCAACTTTAGTAAAAAGCAAATAAGTAAGACACATGGCCATAAGGCGTTGACCCATATGTAGAGACCGATAATAACCAATCGACGACTGCTGTGTTTAATTATTCAAAAACGACAGGGTTTTTCTCGTTTCCTGAAGAGTAGCGGGTTTGGTTTCCAACTGACAGCGAAAATATGATCAAACGATTGGGGTTGGTAAACGTTTTTCAAGGCTTTTGGAAGTAGTCCATCAAGGCTGCATTTATTTGATCAAAATACAATAAAACAGTAATATTGTAAAAACATGATTAAAATTTAAAATAACTGTTTTCTACTTGAATATATTATAATTTATTCCTGTGATGCAAAATTTACTCCAGTCTTCAGTGTCACATGATCTTTCAGAAATCATTCTAACATGCTGATTTGCGGCTCAAGAAACATTTCTTATTATTATCAAAGATGAAAACAGTTGTGCTGCTTTTGTGGAAACTGGTGCATTTTCTTCCAGGATTCTTTGATGAATAGAAAGTTTAAAAGAACAGTATTTATTTGAAACAGTAATCTTTTGTAACATTATACATTTTTTGTACTGTATCTTTTGACCATTTTAATGTCCAAAAAGATACTTTCCAAAAAGTATATTACACAAAGACTACCCATCTAAAAAACTGCATTACTATTATTTTTGTTTTATGCCACTTTTTATTTGAGACATTTTCTAAAAATGTAACATGTCTGCTAATGCCACGGCACATTACTTTTATTCATTTATTTCTTATGTGTTCCCTATTCTAAAGTTTTATCGGAGCACTAGTTAAGGCCAAGGCTTTCATTTACACTTTCAAATCCCAAACTCTAAGTATTACACTACACACGTATGTTTGAGCTATGACAACTGATTTCAACTGAAGTAGGGACCCAAGTTTTGTCTATAACTCAGAATATAGCACTTGTGGAGGGACTTTCTTGACTTGGGCCAGTAAGCAACCACCTAAAACACCCAAGGATCACAGTGGCCACTTTTGCACCAGCAAGCATGTAATTTAGTTATTTGTACTGTTTGTGAAAACATAAATAACGCTTCATTCACTAGACATGACCATTTTGATGTGATTGGTTTTTCCGTCATTTGTAGCCCCGGAGCAAAAGTTTGGATATTAGATCAGTGTTTGGAGAGATTTTAGGCATGTTTTCGAGTGTGAAAACCATACAATGTGCATCAAGAATGGGAGGCATATTATCTTTTGATCCTGACGTACCGCCAAAAGGGGTGTAGTGGTAATGAACAGTTCGTACGGCGCCTAACAAGCAGCTAATGCGCCATGATACAATTAACAGAAAAGATGCATCAGTGCATGTGGCAGGGCAAATGCCTTCAGGGCATGAGGAGAGAGAAGCAGTATATCTGCGCCATCTGCATGTAAATCACGTAATAACAAGCGCATATGAACAAGATTGATTATTCTGCTAGATTCTAAAAATAACTTTGCATTTAACTGCTATCCCAAGGCTAAATACGTGATCCACACAATACTCTTGTTTTATACCGCACATTGCTTTGAGTGTAACGGGATCTTATCTTAACCTACAGCTCAATGTCTGGGTGAGTCGATTCTTGGCATTCGATGGTATTGGAGGAATAGAAATGGTGCCAAAGCACACTTTGGTGTGAAAATAGCTTTCTCACTCTGCAATCTGTATCACTGAATTGAGAGAGAGAGTTTGGTTGTGAAACCAAGGGGATACATGTGTCTCATATCAGTATTCTTTGTCATTTTGTTTACATCAATGTTTACGTGCAAATCCACAGGAGGCATTAATTCGGGATGAATGGGAGATGGGAAGGGTTTTAAGAATCACACACAGATGTCAATCTATTATGTGCGGTTCAGTAAGCCTGTCGTTCTTACCTTGGCATCAAACGCATGCTTGAAAATCTCACAGAGAGTTTTTGCATAGTCCTGCGATTTCCCAGTTTCTGTGGCGAACAAGATGGTGGCTTTGACCCTCTTGGCCATGGCCTGTCCCATGAGTTTGGCGGAGAATTTCACAGCCCTGCAAGTGGCACACAAACAGACATGGATATGTCAACAAAGATGAATTGTTGCACTAAATCAGTGAACTTTACACAGTTATTGAACTGAACTGAATCAACAGTTAACTGACTTGGGCTGAATAATGACACAATAGGGTTTTTAAAATCAAATTTAAGGCTTTTTAAGACCTTGGTTTAAGATCGGCACAAATAAAATTAATGTCCATTCAGAACAAAATGATACAATCTCAAAATAAATCATGCATCTTAGAATATTATACTTTATGAAACAGGCACACATTCAACTGAAAAACAGGGAAACTGCAAGTTTAAAATATACACATATGTACTAAAATTGGTTTATGTACTAACATATCAATACATATGAATTGGAAGCCAAGCAATATTAGATTTTGCTGACATAATAATATTGTGTAGAAAGACAGATTACAGATTATTGTGCCGATTCTAGAAAAATTGCCTTCCTGTGATGGCAGCCCAGAGAAAAATCTAATGAATTTACATTAAAATAAATGTAGATACAATTTATTGCGTCTTTGAAATTCCCATAATAACAAGGGGAAAATATGTATAATAATGCAGGACTTTTAATTGTAAACAAGCCTGAAATACACAGGACTCTTATTTTGAAATGCACTCGATTCAAGCTCCTCATTTAAATAGTCAAAGGAGATCAAATCTGTAATCTGCAGGTATTTAAGTCTTTTTATGACCTTAAATTTGAGGCTGTTTAAGTAAGACTGTTTAAGGACTATGTATAATTGATTCGGTTATTTTCTTGTTTATTACTGTGAAGCTGCTTTGAAACAATCAGTATTGTACAACGGGCTATATGAATAAAGGCAACTTGACTTGACTTAAAATCTCACCACTTATGACAACGTGCATCTGCGTTCCTAAAAATGATCTCTTCTACCACCTCTCAACGAGAGTTTAACACACTAACAGGCACTTCCCCCTCATTCCCGAGACCACAGTCACATAAACGTAGCTACTTAGAGTATATCCTGTGGGCAATTACTGTAATAGCTCAGAGGCTGAACGCTGAAGGGACACTGAAAGAAACCTGATTACACCTGAGTGTGATTCAGTGAGTTAGACTCACGCTATTCTCAGCATAATAACAAGGAAAATATGGTGGAGAGCACTCTTAAACAGCCATTAACACAACCGCCTGCTGAAGTTCCTGGACTATGGGTTATAATAACAACAAAAGGCTGGCAAAGATGGGGAGCGCTGCAGACAGTCGTCCTTCGTAAGCGCCATACAGGTTAAACTCAATGTACACTTTGTGCTTGAGACAAAAACAAACAGCTAAAGGTCTCGAGCTCTTCACCCACTCACTTGGCAAGTTTCTTGAATCCAATCGTTCTTTTCTTTGTGGGCGTCCCATTCACTCCTTTCCACACGTGAGTGTTCCATGGGTCAGGCTGGACAGTGAAAGAAAGAGAGAGCGAGAGAATGTAGCAAAGCATATTTTAATTATGAGAACTACAGGCTGATTGTGATCAAGTTGTAATAGAGTTCTGCAAAGAGTCCTTAAACCCGGAAATGTATACTTACTTTATTGGGTTCCACTTTATATTAAGTGGCCTTAAAGGGATAGCTCATACAAAAAATTGAAAAGTTGATGTTTATCTGCTTACCCCCGGGGCATCCAAGATGTAGGTGATTTTGTTTCTTCAGTAGAACACAAATTATGATTTTTAAGTCCAACCGTTGCAGTCTATCAGTCGTATAATGCATGGCAATGGTAACAAAATCTATGAGAGTAAAAAAACATGCACAGACAAATCCAAAGTAAACCCTGTGGCTCGTGACGACACATTGATGTTCTAAGACACGAAACGTTCGGTTTGTGCCAGAAACCGAGCAGTATTTATATCATATTTTACCTCTGTCACGGAATGCCAGGAGAAAACAAAATTATATCCAAGTGCAGTAAGTTTATTAAAACAACAAATAATCCAAAACAGAACAAAACTAGGCAAAAGGTAAATTCAAAACACAGAGAACAGAAAACACGATGAAGACAATTACAAAAATCAAGACGCAAATGACAGACAGAGAAGGCATGATATGTATAGCTGGGATAATGATGAACAGGTGTTACCGATCAGACCTGGATTAGTGAGCAGGGGACTATGGGAAATGGAGTTTAAAACATGTAACAAAGAAACAGGAAGAGCGCCCTCAAGTAGCCAGTCCAGGGCACCACAGCCAGACACTGTGACATTACCCCCCCTCTATGGAGTGGATACCAGACGCTCCACCAGACACACAAAGTTCAGGAGGGAGGTGGAATAGAGGCGGACAAGGGGGAGGGATGGCGGGCCAGGACAGCCAACGGAAGAGGACCAGGGAACAGAGATAGACTAAGGCATGAGCACAGAACCGGCAGAGTGAAAGGCCAAGGCGGGAACGGCAGGATGGACCAGCAAGACCCCAACCACACAGGACTCCCAGCAGATGACCAGGACGGAGCCGGAGGAATGAGCCAATGAGGCTCCTGCCACACCAGAACCAAGGCGGGCAACCAGGACAGAGCCAGAATCCTGTCAGGCAACATTGGTGGGGCCAAAATCCCTCTCAGCAACTCAGGAGTACCTGAAAACAAGAGCAGAGAGAGTTCAGTCTCAGCAGACTCTGTGGGCTCCCGGAACGAAGCGGGCTCTGGACTGGGCTCTGCGAAAAGGAAAGAGGGGGTCGGAGTGGGCTACCGAGAACGGAGCGGGATCGGAATGGGCTCTGCGAGTACCGGCGGAGCGGGCTATGGATTGTGATCTGCGGAACTTCACGGAAGGAATGCGGGTCTGATGGGCTCTGCGAACTCCCGGACGGAGCGGGCTCTGGATTGGGCTTCCTGCGAAGCTACGGGAATGGAGCGGGCTATGGATTGGGCTCGCGAGCTCCGGGACGTGGAGCGGCTCTGGATGGGCTCTGCGAGCTCAGGGTGGACAGCGGGCTATGGATGGAGCATCCGGGACTGGAGAGGGGCATGGACTGGACTCTGTGGCACCCGGACTGCGAGGCGGGCTTAGGACGGGCTCGGTTGAGATCCGGGACTGTGAATGGGCTCGGGGCTACGGGACGGAACTGGGCTCGGTGAGCTACGGGATGGGAATGGGCTCGGGTGAGCTCCGGGAAGGGACTGGCTCGGTGAGTCTCCGGGACTGGAGCGACTGGAGTGGGCTCTGTGAGATCCGGGACTGGAGCGGACTCTGGACTGGACTCTGTGAGCTCCGGGACTGGAGCAGGCTTTGAAGGGAGTCTTCCTGTCCTCCTTCTAACCCTCCGCCGCTTAGTGGGAGTCTGAAAGACAGAGATGGTAAGCTCACCGACTGGAGCGGATCTGTGAGATAACGGACTGTGAGAGGGCTTCTGTGAGCTCTGTGAGATCCCGAGACTGGAGCTGGCTCTGTGAAAGTCAGGGAATGGAGCGTGGGCTAGGTGAAATCCGGGAATGGAGGGGCTCTGTGAAAATCAGGGACGGAGAGGTGTGAGTGTGTTTTCCGTATGTCCTACTTCTAACCCTCCGCAGCTTAGTGGGCGTCTGAAGGACAGAGTGGTAAACCTGTGAACTCCAAGAAGAGCGGGTCAGGACGGAGTTCTGCGAGATCCTGGACCTGACACGAGCTACGGAACGTGGATCAGCGAGGAAGTCCCGGACTGGAGCGGGCTCTGGCATCTCCGGGGGCACTGCAAGGGACTCAGACTGACATGAGATCACCAAGTTGCGGTAACCAAGGTAATTAATGAGGCCCCAAAAGTCAAGCATTTTAAGACCATCCATCTCCCGAGGA
>JADLZN010004767.1:0-167430 GCA_018155175.1 Sinocyclocheilus anophthalmus
AGCGAGGAAGGCTTTTACTAAACTCAAAAGTTGCCTCTTCTATGCAGATACTGTGAAATGATTAGTACATTTAATGTCAAGTTTTAAAAGACAAAAGTTAAAAAAAAAAATGAGCAGAGGTGAAATCAAGTGTCATTATCAACCAAGTAATCTGGGGCAGCTTAGGTGACAGACAACTGAAAGAATATAAAGCTGAATTCAGACAAAGGCACTGTGCTGTTCTACGTCATGATGTTCACTGACGTGATTGTAAATACAGGGTCCAACCAACCAAAGTGCTCAAATGGCATTTTTAAACTGCAACAGGGACAGTTTGTCAGCACCTAAAGAGGTGGACCTGAAGTTGGGGAGACGTGGAGGGGCGTGAGAGAGAGTGGGTGTCTGGCGAAACTCGACACAGCTCAGATTGTGTCTCCACACGCCAAGCTGTCTGAAAACCACAGTCTCACTCTCGCTCACACCAGTCTTACTCTTTCCTACTTCCTTCTCAAGCTTTCGTTGCAGATGTCCCTGGTCACCACAACTGCTTCTGATTAGGGTCTTGGTTCCTTGGGCTCAAACAATGAAGTTACTCAAAAGAGCAAGATGGGGAGAAAAACAGAAAGAGAGAGAGACCAGGAAACTCTGAGACATTCTGAAGCACACCATGTGTGGGTTTGTTTGGTGTGGAATGATTTGCCAGCACAGACCCAACAGTTTATATGAAGGACACGCTAAACTGGCTGTGTTCCTGCATCAGAGCTCTTCAGCAGAGCAAGCCAGACCAGGAAAAACACCGGCAAACCACAGCCTGTCAGACCCTGCCTTGACCCCGCAGGCCTGTCTATACTTAAATAGCCTTAAAACGACACTCCCTCCTATTGTTCTATGGAGCAGTAAAATGGTTTGGGCTTCCTTTTTTAGCAACTACTATTTATATCTGCTGATATTAGAGATTTTTTACTTTATCGCTTTAGTCGATATTAGATATTAGGGATGCAAAATATTATTAAAATATTGGCCGATACCAAAAAGCTGATTATTTTCAGCTAATCATTTTCAGTTTAATACATTTGAGATAATCAACTGTTATGGATGATATTAGAATTCTATACTATTTTGTCTAAATAAAAAAAAAATAAAACAATAAAAACTAAAACCTGAACTAAAAAGCGTCAATTAAATGAACATGTATTTAATAGAATTTCAACTGATTACCAATAAATTAAAAAAATCAGTAATACTGGCTTGAGACAAATATGGTGGTTATATATTGTGCAGCCTTATTGGATCTATATCAGTCAATACTGGATATTTAATTGCGCATGTTTATTTAACCTATTTTTACACGTAGATTACCTTTGCCATCAACTAACACTCACTTAAAAGTTCATCTTTAAAAACAAATTCATTTTAATAACACTTTTAATTGTTTTTTAGCATCTTTAGTGAATCTCTTATTATAAATATTCAGTACTGACCAATATCTTAATATTTAACATTTCTATTATGGTTTCTCTTTATGGTCTATTTGATTAAAATCAAGACATTAAAATAAATCTAAATGTAAGAAGCTGTAATGTTTTTACGTCATTGAGTATTCATAATCCCTTTTCTACAAAAAGCTGATTATGACAATCAAACTCAAAGAATTTAACAGGAAGTGCGGGTGGCTTCTGTGGTTTTGGGTAACACCACTTCACAAGTGATTCAAAAGACTTTGAGTGGGTCAAATGAAGGCCACATTCCAAGAGTGGCAAACGAGCTGATAGATATGGAAAGAGTGAAGTGATTGCAGTAATTGTACCTGTACTCGGCTCCCCAGCCCTTCACGAAGCTCATGCGAATGGTGCACATGCGGGTGAGCTGGTACACGGCCTCAAAGCCCTGATTCACAGACTGGGCTAAAAGAGCTGCAAACTCCTGGTTATTAAAGATCTTCAGATTACAGCCTGGATGGACACAAAGCAAAGCAGTTTGAAACACAGTTCATAAACTCAAAGACAAATTGATTTAGCTGAACGTCATGCAACTATCAAGAAGGAAGCTCTGCTTTAATTCTTTTTAGTACAGCTATTCAGTAGCTCAGTTGTTGAACTCTCTCTTAATGAGGGCTATTTGTTGAGGGTCTCTTGTTTTATCTTACCAGGTGGGATCTTGCAAACAGTGGCGGGGTGCCAGCCGTAACGTTGGTTACAGTTGGGACTCTGAACAAAAATGGCACTGTCACTTAGACACTCCGCAAACACCTCACCTCCAATGTAGTACAAACGCACACCCCGGCCTGCAAAAACAAATGGTTGCCACATAAAAAAATAAAAAATAAAATATTTATCTTTAAATGATGTTGTCTAATGAATGAGTGATTTAGAACGATGGTGTGTGTACCAATGTGTCTGCGTGTGAGCTCCACAGCAGCGTTGCGATTCACGTTGGACAGCAGGCCTAGGCAGAAGCGCTCAGAGTTGGATGGGTCTGTGAAGCCGTCTACTGTTAAAGAGGGCTGAGAGGCATGGAAAGTTTCACCGACTCTCTGGTTCAGCTCATAGTAGGAAATAGAGCACCAGAACGCTGGTTCACAGTATGTCACCGGCTGTAGATCTGAAAGAAAGCGGAAAAAAGAACAATAAAAGGAGAGAATCTGAAAGGCACAGACATGCACAGAAATAGGCGGTGGAAAAGAAAATTAAAAAAAGACAGGAAAAAGAAAAACAAACAAATGGGTGGGGATAACCGAAGAGACAGAGCACGGGGGCTGGGAACTGACGACACTGTGATGTCAAGAGTAAACGTTACTTCCCAGAAATAAAGGCTGAATCGGGAAATACCATCATCACTTGGACGCAAAACTGTAGAAAATTACAGGTTTATGGCATTGACACATACGCACACACCACTGTTGCGGAGAAGAGAAATCCCTGTGGGATCTGAGCGCTTGTCTGAAAAAGCACGATCTGATACAAAAGGAACTGCGGGCCCTCCTTTGCTAAGATGGTAACTGACAGGATGTTTAGTGTGGGTGGTTTTCATCCAAGTTGTTTTGGGGACATACAAACAATTCTTTCAGCAATCCATTTCCTCTGAGAGACTAAAAACACATTTCTACCAACACTCTACTAAACGTGTATTTTAATTTCATTAATTTCATTTATTTTATATGAACAATCAGGTGTGCACTGATTTAGGTTTCACGAGCTTTAAAATACATGTAATACAGTAAAAGTCCTTTAGTTGGACATAAGGAACATAATGACTACAATAAGTGAATAAGAACTACTTTAACTGACTCAGTCAGAGAGTGAGTCATTAGACTGATTCAAACTGTTAACTCATCAGTTCAAGACTGTTTTGTCCGATTCATTAAAAAAAAAACTAGTTCATACGAGTCATTTATTCACGACAGTCTACACCGTCTGTGCTGCATGTTTGTGTTTTCGCGAGGTATGTAGTTTATTTATTGTCTTTGTATCAGTTTGCGGTGGTCAGTCTTTGTCCAGCTAGCAGTTTTGTTGTTGTTGTTGTTGTCGTCATCATGGCTCTGTAGATTCAGCAGCAATGCAGCTCTGTTGCATAGTAGTGTATGAAACATTACGTATTTTAGCAGTGTTCTGTTGTACCAGCATCTGAATCATGAGGAAGAACTGTTAATGCAACCGAATGTCAGGAAGACTTGGAAGATGTCCCACAAATAGTGGCTCCCAGGAGCATTTGGATATTCAAGCCATATTTAAAAAAAAAGCATGAATGTCTTTTCATTAATAACAAAATGTCAAAGCAACTGTCATTTACTTGAAAGAAAGACAGCACAAGCAAATTCTTAAAGCAAACATGATACAAAAAGACAGTTCTTAGATTTTAAATGATAAAAAAACTTATCTTGTTTAAACTTGCCACAATACACCAATATTTAAAAGCGAGACCCACAGCTGAAAAAAGTTAGCTTGCCAGTGAGGGAGTTTTTTTAGATTCCATAAAAAACCATAGATATGTATACGTAGATGCCTCAATAGCGGCTGTTTCTATGGGTGGGGGCCGCTATAACATAGCCGCCTCCATATTGTAGTGGTCAACTTCAACGTCATTCACCATATTAATCTTGAATATTCGAAAGATTCCACAATCCCTCACAGAACGGCTTCTGGTGAGAACCCTACAGTATGGTGAATACATCAAGCGGCATCTAACGTGCCTGGAGCCTCGATGGGGCATCTATAATATCTAGGAGTTTACACCCTAATCTGGTAGGAAGATCAACAAAACGGTATTTTTTTGTACGCTATTGGCCATTTTTGTGGTTACTAACTACTCCATCTCCCTAAACCTTTTATTTTGTGAGTGTGCTTCATTGCTGCACAAACACGCAATTTAAAGATAATTTAACTTGAATTTCATTTGTTGGTTGTATTTTTTAAAATTTCTATATCTTGTGAGGATAGCGTCTATAACTTTTTGCTTGCAAATCATATTCCAAAATCTGAACATCATGACAGCCCGGATAAAGCAAAAATTAATCTGGACTCCACCTGATGGGTCAATGTTTGAACATGTCCATAGTTAATGTGATGAACTGCACTTGTGATTACTCTGCTAGAACACTTCCGTGAATTCACATGCAAATGATACACACACAAGCAAAAATAGTTACCTAAATTGTTGTGGGCAGGAGAAACAGGGTTCGGTGACAGATTTGGAGAGCCTGAAAAGAAAAGGACAGATCAATGATTTAACGGTGTATGAATGTACACAGGGCATTTTGATTAAATCACTTTTGATTAGATTTCCAATAATTCAAGTGTGCAGAGTCAATTATTCCACTTCCATTCCACTCCATCACATTTACCACGTGTTTGTCTCATTTGTTAAATTGTGTAGGTTTTCATCCCTAAACGTTCTTCTGCATAGATCCATTTCCCTACACCACTGATTGAGTATAAGAAAGAAACTCAAAAACAATGTGGAAAAGTGATATGGAACTGAAATGCCACCAACAAACCTGGAACTACTTCATAGCCGTGCAGTTATAGAAAATTCAACATGTCAACCAATCAAAGAACGCAACATCACGGTGGTATAACAGGCATCACCTGTGTCCATACTGCGGTTCATCTGATGATCACTAGTCTCTCCATCCTCACTGATGTAGCCTGGAGGGGGCGTCTCTGTAACACACACAAACACGCAGGTTAGCCTGCATACACACAATTCATACACACTTGTTACACAGTGACCCAGCTGATGGATGAAGGATTAGGAACACATCCGGCAAAATCTAGCAGGTGCAGCAGAGACAATGACTCACAAGGATTTTATTTTTCCCCCTCAGATTAAGACACCTGATTTAGAAAGCTGTGGTCAGCTCAGTTCAGCAGCAGGATATGAAACAATACACACCGCTCTATTAAAGTAACAGACTGCCTCTCTAAAGCAAATACCATTCTGAAGGAACTAATCCCGGCCAAAGCCACTCCATACATACTCCATGGGATAATCTTCCCCTTATGTAGCCAAAAGCAGTTTTGTGTCTGCCTGATGCAACAACAGTTAAATGTCTCTTGATTAATCCTACAATTATAATAAATGACAGAACCGTAGCAGTCATTTGTGTACTGGTCAGAAAAGAAGAAAACAGGCCTGTAAGTGGGATTAACATGAGTAACTAGTAAATGCTGTGATTGTTTATGCCCTTTTCTCTTTCGAGTTCCTTGTGTGTACAACTGAGGTTTCACATGTACTCTGTGTGTGTCTAAGGAAATGAGTGTTGTGCCATTACTTTAGTCTTTAGTGTCACATGATTCTCAGAAATCATTCACTGCTAACAATGTTTGTTTAAAACAGTTGTGCTGCTTAATATTTCAGTAGAAACATGGATTAGTTTTTTTCAGGATTCTTTGATTCATAGAAGGATCAAAATAACAGCATTTATTTGAAATAGTCATCTTTTGTAACATTATAAATTAAACATTAAGTCCTTCCTTTCACTTTAATGCATCCTTGCTGAAAATTTTAATTTCTTTCAAAAGAAAGAAAAATGTTACTGACCCTAAACTTCTGAATGTTGGGTGTATATATAAGAGGTCAGAAATTCATATGACAACTTTATTTATAATGTAGACGTTGGACAAAATTCAATGACTGCCTTCTGACCTGTCAATCAACCACTGAGACAAAACAAGAGTTTTAAACTTTGCAGTTTAAATGCAATTTTAAAAGAAAATAACAATCCAATAACAACATTTGCAAAAGCACAAAACTACAACTAAAGCACATCCAAAGTTAAGTTACAGTTATAAATAAATACAGGTATAAATATCTAAAATAATTCTGCTTGAAAAATTATATTTATACATAATTACAATTCTGATTTATTTTTAATGAACATGATTTTTTCCCCATGCGTTTACTTTTCTTTATTGGTGCTTCATCAGCACTGTAACACAATGACGTAGTGATTGCTTCTGCCTGAATGGAGGCCAGTGGACAGGGCTGTTGCTGTATCTGTGTGTTTGGTCTCTTTCCTCCTCCTACATCCTTCCAGTAAAGTGATCCACCCACTGCCCACTAGACCACTGGGACTACAGCTACAGACTAAACTTACTCTATTAAACCTGGAAAACACTTCAGATTGTGCCTCTTTGTGGCAGATGATGACGATATATTAATTTAGAGGCCACTTGACATTATTTGGTTTGTTTTTTCTGTGGTATCTCAGGGCAAATCTGTTTTTATAACATTACGAACCTCAACTCCAAGAGTCTTCTCCTTACTACTGTGTATTTGTCACCTACCTGGTATGTAGTTGCTCTGGGGTTCAATGCCGGCAGGGAAAATTGTGTTTTCTGGGATGGAGTGACTGTAGTCATCCAGAGGAGGAAACTCACTGGGGATTTCAGTGTGACGAGGCACCAGCACTGGAGGAAGAACTTCAGAGATGGAGAGAAAGTGAAAAAGAATTAGAAAGAAGAAGAGAAAAAACATGAAACCTAAATTACAACACAAACAAAATGTATATACTGATCCACAACTGGCACAACATACTGCAGATACTTGTATACTACTATTAATGCTAAATAAGGCTGTGCGACATGGACAAGATCAATGCTATTTTGATTTTAATCAATTTTGACACAATATTTCCTTACACTTTTACATTCATAAATGTTATATTCATAAATGTGTTCTGCTTGACTATCTGAAGTAGTGTTATAGTATTTCACTTGTTTTGTGACAAAACATTTTAGATACCAGTTAAATTTCACAATTCTCGATTCCAATTTTGATACCACAGCAAAAACTACTAGCCTAACACCTAGTAAGAAAATAAGAACAACTAAACAAATTACAAGTAATAACATAAATAAACAAAGATACAAATGAATAAAACAGATTGGCCAGCTATCCAGTGCATTGTGATTGGCCGAATACCTCAAGCGTGTGACGAAAATGTTACGCCCCTACCATACTGTGATGCCCTGTCCGGCCGGAGCGACGAGACAAAAAAATTAAAACCCATTATAAACGAGGCATTTGTTGCATCCAGTGGGGACATAATTCGGATAATAATGTACTTTATACTGTCTTTTTACGCGTGCTTTGCATCGCGCCGCGCGATAAAACATAACCTTCAGCAAAAGTCCTTCATTTGTGATAGGAGAAATGACACACAACAAGCCCTACCTACACTGCTCAAAACTCGCGTTTGAATCGTCAGTGGCAAATCCTTTAAATATGTTAACATACTTACAGTCTGTGAGTCAGAAATGCCGGCATTGTAGTCTACTTTTCCAGGATCAGGAAACAGTCCTCCATAAAATGATCTGCACACATCTGAATATTTGGGTTTAAGTGTTCTGGAACAGTGTTGTAAATACAACTTAACCACTGATTTCTAGTCATGTCCTCTTTTGGAAGGCCAAACAAAGTAAGTTAGTTTCGCTTTCACAACGAAACACAGCGTCCACACACGGCGGGCTAGAGTGAGCGGACGCCAGAGGCCTAGAGTGAGCGGAGGCCGGTGGATTCGACGAAGGAGCGTCCAGCGGGCTGTTTTTTTTGGCCAACCAACATTTATTACCCTGTGCCTGGCTCCGTTTCGTCCACGGTGAAAGCTGATCCGGCGATCCACAGCGCGAAGTTGATGTCTTTCCTCAGCGACCAGCACGGATCAGCTCTAGGATGACGAAGCGGATATCGTCCTCTTTGGAAGGCCAAACAAAGTATTTTAGCTTTCACAACGAAACACACAGCGCCTTCATGACATGGCAGCGGCGGCAACAACAATATACAGCGAGAATAAAGTTACGCCTTCTTTCTTTGTGTGAACATTTGGACGGCATATTGCAAATCTTCCCACATCGTGCCATAGACATGTGGGGGCGTGTTAGACTAGCCGTGTTAGGTAGGTGGGTGACTCTCGAACTTTTATTAACAGATATTCTCTTGGATTTGAGACTTTATTCAAAATGTAAAACAACATTGACTAATCTTCATGTAGAAATATTTAGATTAATTCGCTTATTAAAGTATCAAGAATGATTTCGCGAACATGATGAATTGGAGCAGATCGGGGATCAGCGCTTCCCTCAAAAGCGAAATTAAAGTTATCTCTACGTTTTCCGCGGCTCAGATGTCGGGAGTAATGACGCCTGCTATTTTCATTGTTACATCCAGCAACAGAACACCTTAATCGCTTAATCTGAGGCATTCTTGTTTTCCCCTGCACCGGAGTCGACACAATGTCGGACAGCTCACAGCTCACTCAGGGCAGGTCTTAAGGTAAGACGGATTTGTCAATCAACTATCGTGGGAGGGGACTGTGCAGAACTACGTCAAAAAAAAGTGCATTCTCAAAATCTAATGTGACCACCCCTTAATTCATATTTTCATTAAAACATGTTTGTGATCATATAATAATTGTCAGACCCCCCCCCCGCAGTACTGCGATCAACCCCAGGTCTAAACAAATGATACTGTCTGATAGTGTGCTTGGTGCTTTCATAAATATCAGGCTGCATTACCTGGTGTCTCGACTCGCTGGTAATGGTAGGGATTGACACAGACCTCATCCTTTTTCATGTGAAAGGCAAATTCACAGAGTTCAATGGCTCTGAGCTCATGATGAGACTGCAGGTCAGGCCAGCGCCAAAGACGACAGTAGATCACATGAGGGAGTCCTTTTCTGTGAGATACTTGCAACCGACCATCTAGTGATCTGAGAGAAAGAGAGAAAAAGAATAGGCATTAATAATGGTGAGTGCAGCACAAACAATCCCAGCAGCTCATTCTTAAAAATCTAAAGCAGAAATACAGAGGAAATGTTATTATTGCTTGAGTAAGAAACATTGTGTAAAATCTTAAATTACCACAATATAAACACTCACTGATCAAAGACTTGCAGGGACAACGCCAAGGTATTATGTGAGACCGCAGATTAAGTAAAAGTGGCCCAATTTCCTGTTAATGTGGTGCTTTCGGTTACACGTCACATGCGATGTGAATGAGGTGAAGACAGAGTAAGAGGAAGAAAAAAAAAAACTGTAATTCAAACAATGTGTTGAGTGTGTGTGTGATGTTTGTGTTTAGGGGGGATTGGGGGGGGGGGGGGGTTTAGGGGGTGGGTTTGGGGTGTGTTTGTTTTACTGTGGCTCTAGTTTAACAACAGTTCATCGATACAGCCAAAGGAAAGCAATAGTAGACTCACACACACACAAATGTAGTGCAGGCCATATAATGCAAATCCCAAAAGCTCTTTAAAGCATGTCTGTCAGACCCCCTCCCCTTTTTACACCCACCGATCCCGGCCCAGACAGCGGCACGGGCCAGGCTGGCCTGCCCGAGGTCTTCTGTGGCTCTCCCAGCAGCTAAATATGCTTTTAATTTTTCATTGCAGCTCTTTCACTTCACAGGCAGATTGCGAGAGAGAAAATTATGCAAAATCCAGACGCCCCATGGAGAGAGTGTGTTTACAAAAAAAGAGAGAGAAAAACACAGACCAAAAAAAGAGAATATTACGCAATAAAATCTGAAGAATAAACAAGAATACTTAGGCACAAACGATTCACTTTATGGTTGCGACACAAGCTCACACGGGCCTCACACAGCAGAGCCATAAACACAGAGTCACTTCCTTCAGTTCACACATGCACGCCCCACCAGTCAAAGACACATTAAGGCTAAAGGAGACAAGAGAGAGTGGAGGAAGAGGAGAGAACTCGAACAGAACGACAAAAACATTCCAGTACACATCGTATTTTTACCTGCTTCGCTTTTTAACTTCAGGCAAATAAACTCAGACTTTTCTTTGGATGGCCCCATGTGGAAAAGGAAAAAGGCATAATCATCTCAGAATAATGCAGTGAAGGCCTCGAGCAAGGGAGAACAACCGCACAGTGAACTTTTTACGTCTGAGGCGAGTTGTTCACCGATCAAAAAAAAAGAGGACTTTTGCAGACACAATCGAGCACACCATCATATCAAAACACATTTTCACACTAACCTCATTCTTTACGCCTACGGTGCTTATCTCTACATTCAAGGGCTTTTGAGTGACTAAAACATTTTCATGATGACTATGGTAGCAGCCTCCTATAACAGTACATTCGTGATTGAGATCAGATCAAACACGCTGACGCAATGCACACCCCGCTCCAGTGTGATAAAAAATGGGGCCGTACAGTATGGTCCAAACCTCTCAGAGCATTCTATTATACATGACTGCTACATTGTGTGCTTGAAATATGCAACAGCAGCCAAAGTGCTAAGAGAGAGAAGGGCTGTGCACTAGGTCAGCAAAGCTCTTCAACCCTTTGAGGAATCCAGGCCATAGATACCATTCATAACACACTATTCATCCCTTATACACACTCCATAAAGCAGAGATAAGAAAAGAAATGAGAAAAGAGGTGTGAACTTTCCTTACCAGACACCTCTAAAAGGGGTCATATAATACATTTCACATCATTTTGTTTTTGTTTGCTGTACTGCAATAAAAAACAGATCACGATGCATTTTCCATGACCTTCCTCTCTGTGATGCTTAGAATCAAATGGGTCATTTTTTTATTTGTGTCTTGAATACTTCTATGGCTGTATTTACTCAGTCAGTGTTTGATACCAATAACAGGTCTGACTCTCCAACTGTCCTGTTCATACAACAGCTTGTATACAGTATTTAAGCCACTACTGACCTTTTTTATTTTTGTGATAGTTGTAAATAACACTGTATCTGGTGTTTAGGAATAATATCTATCCCACTTCCTCCTTATGAACGCAATGTGACTAGGTGGGCCACAGTGTTGTTACCAAAATAGGTGTCATTGTCGTGTGACAATAACGGCCATGTGTTATGGCATTCAGTTTTCTGACATCAGAAATTAACGATTTTTGGATCAAAGTTCTGAAATTTGCTGTCTATAGTCTTCTTTCATAGTACACTGAACTATTTTTATGACATACACTACTGTTTTTGAAAGATCTCCTATAATTACCAAGGCTGCATTTTTTAAAATCAAATATACAGAAAAGAATTGCAATATTAGGGATGGCCGATAAAACGTTAAAAATAATTAACACTGTATTTTCCCCTCGATGGAGCGATAATAACATTAATGCCAAAAGTGGAACGAAACAGTGTTAATGTATTAAAATGCTATAGCATTGGCGCATTTGTATTTATACTAAATGTAGGCCTATTTAGGCTGCTGTTTTTCTACAAATGCCATAAAAACCATATAGTTTCATTTTACCATGGTAGTGAGGTGCTATGTGTGGTTTTACCTTCGGTTATCATGATCTAATTGTGTGATAAATCGATGGCCAATGGCTAATTTTAATAAAAGTCGAGTCGAGTCTTGACTCAAACAGTCAGAATATTTCACTTTTACCCTATAAGGATATTACAATTTTTACAGATGCTACTGTTTTTGTTAATGAACATAAATTTACATCTGCATCATGCCATCAGAGTCAGGGAACACAAACCTGCTTCATGAATTATATTTATTTCTCTAATAAGATATTTTGTTAAGGGGATAAAACTGAAAAAGGATTTACTTAAGTTTATCCATGCATAATTTGATGTAGAAAAAATATTTTATTATTATAAATGTTTTGAATATTACACCTTAGATTTGTGAAATGTTCACCTGTTTTACAAGTGTTTGTCAAAAAAAAAAAATTAATTGGCTGGTTTCTCCAACTTTAACTTTTACTTTTTACTTTTACATTTTCCGTGCTAATTATCATTAGGGGTGTGACGAGACACTTATCCCAAGAGATGAGACGAGACATGAGACTGGGTTCACGAGAACGAGACGAGACAAGATTTTTAGACTTTAAAGAAATCCTCAATTATGAAATAAATAGGGAAAAATAGTCTTTTATTCAACTGAAAAACACAAAATGCAAAAAAGTAGGTGCATTTTGAAATCAACTTGTACTTTATGAAATTAAACATCTATTTTAATAAATTTTATGCAGTAATAAACAACATGTAAACACTGCAAAATGTTTTGCCACAAACTCAACTGACAGGCAAGTAATTGCACAAAAATTATAAATAAAAATAAATAATAAACAACACAAATATCCTTTAAAGTGGAAGTGAAGCAGTCAGACAAATTTACATTATTTAGTAAACTGATTTCCACTTTAATAAAATATATAATAAAAATGATTAATGTATCCATTTAAAATAATAAAGCAGTGGTTCCCAAACTGGGGGGCGCGGCAAGGCTGAGGGATAGTTAGTTAAGGCCTTATGAAATCCGTTTAATTTTTTCTTAAATTCCATTTTTTCCATTAAAATTTTTGCGGGTTCAGTTTTTTTTTTTTTTTGTTTTCGTTTAATGTTTTCTCGACTCCTTTTTAATAGTCAAATTAAATATTATTGATTAAAAATCATATCTAATTAATTAAAATGATGAAACGTACATATTTTCACATCAATTTATAAAAAGTTTTTAGCACAAAATTTACATGTTTAGGGCCCTATGAAATGTTTTATTTTTTCTCACCATATTATTTATATTTTTTATTGTTACCAAATTCTGTGTTTTAGCATGTCTAATTATTTGAATGCATAAAACAACTTTTCTTAAAGTAGCCTTATGAATTTTTTTCCCCCTCAGAAATTCTGTGTTGTGTATTTACATTTTTCTGGTTATCAAATGAAGGCATAAAACATTAATTTATAATTTATCTTTTAATTATTGAAAATTAAGCAAACAAGATTTTTTGATCTATTAAAATTAAAACATGGAAGAAATGTTTAGTGTGATTATTCCTTAAAAAATAATGTTTGTTTCATTTTAGTAGTAGTAGGCTATGTACATTCTACTGAAAAATAGTTATAGGCACAATGTCTTCAAATCAAACCGTACTTTTATGTTGACGGGATGCCATGAATACTTTTACAGTTCTGCATATGTGATATGACACTAGTTTTACTCAAATCAAACGCTACAATGCTCATGAAGTGACTCTCAGAGCAGTTCTGGAGATGTTGTTCATGTGTTTACGTTCTCATTTAGTGAGATGGCAGAAGCTGAAATCACCGCGAGTGTCAGGCGCGCTTCAGTACGTATGTAGTAAATGAAACCACGCATCTGCGCCATTCATTAACAGAGACAGGCAGAACATGCAGGATTTATATTTAAATAGACTTTTGCAGCTTAATATTTACAGATACTAGTCCATATTGTGATTTGATTTAAGTGTAATGACCTACTTTTGATTAATTCATTCAAAATTTGACATTAAACTGTGAATTCTGTTTTTATGACTGGATGAAGACTACACTGCGTAATTTTCCTGCTATTCATGTGGCCACTTGCCTGTTGTAACATAAAATATCTTACATACCATCACTTGTGAAGGAGCTAGTGTAATGCAAATATATCTGAAAGGTCTGCACGAGGATATCGTCACGTTCTCGCGAGACCAGTCAGATCTCCCGAGACACATTGGATCTTGCGAGATCTCGTGCCACGAGATCTCGTCACACCCCTAATATCGACTGATATGAAAATTTTATTGTGATTTTATTATCTAAGCAATATTGTGAAATATTATTACAATTTCAAATAACCTTTTTCTATTTTAATGTTTTTTAAAATGTAATTTATTCCTGTGATGGCAAAGCTAAATTTTCAGCACCATTATTTCATCTTCAGCGTCACATGATCCTTCAGAAATCATTCTTATACAGTGGGGCAAAAAAGTATTTAGTCAGCCACCAATTGTGCAAGTTCTCCCACTTAAAAAGATGAGAGAGGCCTGTAATTTTCATCATAGGTATACCTCAACTAAAAAAATGAGAAAAAAAAATCCAGAAAATCACATTGTAGGATTTTTAAAGAATTAATTGGTAAATTCCTTGGTAAAAGCCTCTCCAGCCTCTCTCTCTCTCTCTCTCATAAATGAACATTTGATGAATTACACTTTTCTGAGAATATAATATTGAAGTGGAGATCGCTAAACTACAAGCTAACCACTGTTTTCAGAAGCAAGTGCGTTTATCCACGTTGGATTAGAGAGCGCTTGCCATGGTTGCCAGTTACAAAGACAAGTAGCACCTTACAGATTTCCGATTGCGCAATTGTAAAGCCGTTTGGGGACTGACGTCTCTATATCAGGCAACCCATTTGTTTTTTCCTCTGAGCCTATTACCTTGTTGTAGCCCTCATATATGACTCTAGTCATTTTTTTTAGAAACCTCGCACTGTTCTACTCAATTTTAAACGTTGTAAAATTTAACAAATTAAGCGCGGTCCACTGCTGCAAACATGCCACAATATTGATACATGGCCAGCTGTATCGATACTCGTATCGCCAAATCTCTGTGACGATACATCGTCATATCGATATTTTGAACACAGCACTACTGCACACATCTGAATATTTGGGTTGAACTGTTCTGAACCGTGGTGGAAATACAACTTAACCACGATTTTAGTCTTGTCCTCATTTTGGAAGGCCAAACAAAGTAGTTTCACTTTAACAACGAAACACACAGCGGGCGTTTGAGTGAGCGCCGGCGCGGGCTTGAGAACTGCGCGGCTGGCGGATTCGACGAAGGAGCAACCACATGTGACGACCCTGGGCTGGACTCCGCTTCGTCCACGGTGGAAGCCGATCCGGCGATCACAGCGTGAAGTTGATGTATTTCATTAGCGGCCAGCACGGATCAGCTCTAGGCATGACAAAACGGATATCGTCCTCTTTTGGAAGGGGGGGGGAGGGGGGGGGGGCCAAGCAAAGTATTTTCGCTTTCACAACGAACACACAGCGTCTTCATGTCATGGCGGCGGCGGCAGCAACAATACTACAGCGAGAATCAAAGTTATGCCTTCTTTCTTTGCTTTTTGGGCGGTGTTATGCAAATCTTCCCCCATCGTGATGTAGATATGTGGGGGCGTTAGAACAAGCCGTTTTAGGTAGGCGTGGTTGACTTTTAACTTTTATAAAGAATATCTCTTTATGCACCAAGAGCTTGTAACAACACTCCAAAGAGAAAGGAAAAATTGAAATCGCATCATATGACCCCTTTAAAGTTGTCCAAATGAATTTCTTAGCAACGCATATTATTAATCAAAAATTAAGTTTTGATTTATTTACAGTAGGAATTTACAAAATATCTTCATGGAACATGAAGCTTTACTTAATATCCTAATGGATTTTTGGCATAAAAGAAAAATCAAAAAATTTGACCCATACAATGTATTTTTGGCATTTCGACAATAATACCCAAGGATAAGACTGGTTTTGTGCTCCAGGGCCACATATGCTAATTTGGTGCTCAAGAAACATTTATAATTGTTATCGAATTGAACTGAAAACAGTTGTGCTGAATTGACTTGATATAAACAGTTGTGCTGCTTGATATTTTTGTGGAAGCCATGATACATTTATTTGTTTCACAGTTTATTTGGCAAATGGAAAGTTTAAAAGAACAGCATGTATTAAATAAATCTGACTCTTACTGACACTTTTGATAAATTAAATGTCATTTCTGAAAAAAATAATCATACTGAAACAGAACTTTCGAACGGTAGTGTATATACAAAAAAGTATAATTTAGATAAAAAGAAATACGACAGGTAACTACAATTAGGATCATTTAAGAATCGGCAAAGTTTGCGATGAGATCAGTCCTTGGGCTCTGGCATTCATTAGATGCATCAGTCTGAAAATATTGTATCTACCTTCAGTTCTTCACTTTTCCATTACATTCCAGCACTCAGCGGAGAGAGAGCCTGTGTTTGCTGCCGCGTGGGCAGACCTCATATGAAAAGGAAGCACTGAATGACTATTGATTGACCTACAGAGGGCAAATTAGGTCAGCAGCAAGGCGCATCCAACCAACAGAAACACAGACATGCGCGCACACTCTCTCACACACACACACAGCCTGGAGGCTGGTCTAGCACCCCCCCCCCCCCCCCCCATCCGCATGCCGGCTGTCACTTGAGTAGAGAGAGGGGTGAGACTGGAACAGAGAGGGGGTGAGGAAGAGAAAGAGAGTAGAGGGGTGAGCTGGAGGGATGGAGGGCTCTGACACAGGCTGAACCACACTGGGCAGATTTAATCTGGAGGGTAAAACACAGATGCCGTGGGCTGCAGTGGGCAATTTCTGGATCAGCCCATGCAGCCTTGACTTGACCATGACACTGACACTTCCACTGAGCATTATCATACTCAACTCAATGCATAACAGAAATCAGAATCAGGTCTAGGCCTGTCGCAATAATCAATATCTCGACTTATAGCACAATATATGTGCATGACCTCAATCATTTTTGGTGACGCAATATATTGCCCATTATATTTACTCAAACATTAATGTCACCATGTTTTGTACATTCCACTTGCGCATGTGTCTTTTGCAGCTTCTCGTACATAACGTGGTGTAGACAGAAGGTGTTAGTTCAAATTTAAAAAATGCTTCTACAAAAAAAAAGTTTCATCTGCAGATATGGTCTTGTTTAGGGATCTGTGCCTTTGTGCATACGGACATCTGACTGCTAAGTAGTGATTGTGTTTTTCAGCAATAGTGTGCACCCTTAATTTACAGAGAAAACAAGGTCAGGGAAAAATCTGTAGATGGAAAAATCTCCATACAAGTTCTTTGTGCATTTTTCTTTTTTTCTACTTACTACTTACTTTGCACTTTTTGTTAGAAAATGTTTATTTACTGTTTATTCAGGTTTTTTTAAGGTATCTAATATTTTGATACTTAATTTCCAAGATCTAAATATTCTTAAACATTAAAAGTTTGTTGTCATTTGAAAGTGTGTTGGCCTTCTTGCATTATTATGCTGTTACATTATGATTATATGTTCAGTGGCATAAAATTGTCTTTAAAATGACAATAATATCGCTTATCGCAATTATTTCTGGGGCAATATATCGCACAACAAAAAGTTGTTATCGTGACAGGCCTAATCAGGTCTACTGATCTGGATCTTTTCCTTCAACTTAACATGAACTTTCACAAAGTTTTGCTTAAACACAAATCTAAACAGAGCAACAAAAATACAAAGTCAAACTACAGCTTATTCAACATGGTGCATTTCTTTGGCACACAAGAAGACAAACATGTTTCCTAACTAACTTTCAACTTTCATTTTACTTTTTCATGCTGCGTTTGGTGTGAAAGAGCCTTTAGCGTGGATGTTTGTAAAGCTGAACTTGCATGCCTCTGTTTGAAATCAGTGAGTTTGACAAAACACGAACTCAGTGAACTGTGATACATGCAAATTTGATGCAGAGGGAGAGAAGGACAAAAGCAACTTCGACATCTGACCAGACTGTCTGTGGGACCATTTCACCCTGTGGAACATACCCCAACCCAGCCCCCACAACCCCCCTTTAAAAACACTTTAAGACCACTGCTATTCCCCCTTCCCCCAGTCTAAACCGAGACGACACAGCAGTACAACAGAGTTAATACTAAACGACACTGCAGTGCAGTGATGACAGACACATACCTGAGCACACAGTTACTGTTAAAGATAAAAGCTAAACCAACTTACGCTTTTTATGTCTGAACATACAGTAATTCAACTGTGGATTGACTGGTCATAATATCTGTATTGGAATAACATCTGGAAGCTGAAAATCTGACTGTAAAATTACTGCATTACATGTCTGAGAGAAACTCAACTCAAATGGAAACTCTTACAGGCTAATATTTTTTTCTAATTCAAGCCAAGTATACCTGCCTATCCTTTATTTCGTAATGTGCGTGTGGGTAAAATATCACGTTTAACTTGTTTTATTTTTTGAAAGGCTATGGTTTTCCTCCCTCTGCTAAAGTCATTAAGGCCTTCCCTAAGCAAACAGAGCCCTGCAGGGGTCTCATGTGCAGGTGGTTGGATGTGGTTATGGGGGCCCGTTCTCTGCAGGGGAGGAGGACTATAGCAGAAACATTACAACCATCATACAAATGCAGCACGGGCCCAAATTAACACTCTAGTAAGTCACTTATCTAGCAAATACTTAAACTCCACCCCTTTCTTATAACCAACTGCAAGTTCGCATTCAGCTCTGCTTCCATTCAATCAACAACCGAGAGACAGAACCAAGTCACAATATTTTTCAATAATCCATTTCACTCAGATGTACCTCACAACATGGAACAAAATATTTGGTACTACTTTAGTTTAATTGCAACATTAATATTCAAGGGGACAATGATATTTTCTTCCAGGTTCGAAATCAAAATTGAGTAAAGGTCACTTGATACAGTATGTTCTGAACCTCTCTCCAGCAGTGTGAGTACATGTCCATATTATTCTTTTTTACCATTACATTTTGACAGGTAAATTTTCTGCAAATATGCTTTTTCACTTATGATCCTGTCAGAATTAGGCTCTGGCCCCTGGTAACCAACAACTCTGCAAAATATGTGTGACAAGATATCTTAAAGATAACTGACGAGTTAGACTAGAGCTTGTTTAAAACTCTTTGTAAAAATGTGGTTTGACTTTGATAGCTTTTGCATCACTTATGAAGTGGCTTGACCACAGACAGCTGCTGTGTCTGGCCTATTCTTCACATCCTCCCATCTAGGGATG
Source organism: Sinocyclocheilus anophthalmus (assembly GCA_018155175.1). Lineage (NCBI taxonomy): Eukaryota > Metazoa > Chordata > Actinopteri > Cypriniformes > Cyprinidae > Sinocyclocheilus > Sinocyclocheilus anophthalmus. Next base: position 19,052 of record JADLZN010004767.1, read on the forward strand.
TCACAAGAACTGATACTACGGTACCAAGTCGGTATAAACATTTTAAAATCCTGCCGGTACTTGTTTTTCTTCAGTAGCGTAAGTACCGATGGTACCGAAGGTAATGACCAGTGAGGCTGCAGTTCTTCCAGAACTGACAGGGGCAGGCAGAGCATACGCCTGGAAGTGTTTCAGTCGGTCCTCAAAGGGTAAAGAAGAAGAAAAAACACCCAAAAACACAGAAGAACTACACGTGGAAGACAGCGACAATTCCCCTTGTCTCAAGAAATATCTGCGTACACACGAAACCATGAAACCGACACAAAACGATCTAGTATACATGCCAGACCAGCATGTGGCGCTGTAATTCTGCCACAGAGATACACAAAAAATGGAGAAGACTTGGACTATGCGCATAAACATTGCGCGCAGTATATAAACGAACATGGAACAAAACATTTATTAATCTGTGTTAATATTAGTTGATTAAAAGACAATCGTTCAATGTTTGTTCATGTTTTTGTTGCTGTTACATGATGTTTCAAAAACTATCGGTTTCACTCTTCCAAAACGCTGGATCTGTGTGGACGAAATGCCTATACGATACAAAAGTTATGCGTATAAAGAAAATGGAATACGTGTTATATAATAACAAAAAACAGTAAAAAGTGACTTTTTTTCAGAGAAATATATTTTCAATCTGAGTATGAACAACAACAAACACAAACCATGCAGCTATTTAGTGAAAACAATTGCACAAATTGTCTTCTGCAACAAAAATACAAACAGTGCAAATGATTCACAAACCTCACACAAAATGAGTGAGAAATACACAGAGTGCAACAGAAAAACGAGTGAAAATGATCTTTATGAACTTAATAAGAATTATTTACACAATATACATAATATAAATGGATCGATCCGCAGGCTGTATCTGTATCAGAATCTTGCCTAGTCGCAAAGACATAAATTCCAGTGCTTTATCCAATATGTACCGCTGTTTCATCCTTGTTTTTGGTTTGTTTTATGTCGAAGTACTCAGTCGTGTGTTTTTCTGGGTTTTTTCAGAGAGTTCTCTCATGCAAATGTGTTATTTTGAGTTTGTTTTCATGCACGCATGGCAGATTTTACTTTCACTTTGCGTTTGTTCAGATTTCCAATGAAAAATAAATGGTGGTTCAAAAGACCAAACCTGTTTATTAGTCGTATATAGGACAGTTTGAACCAATCTGGGCATGGGGGTGGGACAAAGCGTCAACAATCGCTCCTGTTTGGCTCAGAGGACCGAAATGCATTGGTTTTTTCTGACGAATCAATGTTGTCAAAATGTGATGACGTAATCACAGTAAAACTACTGACTCTATTAGGGATGTAATGGTATGAACATTTCTTATCACGATTATAGGGGTTGATCAAAAAAGTGATCACACGGAGAGGGGGAAAAATGAGAGAAAAAGGGAGAGGGCGGTGGTAATTATACAGTATGTAGTCGACGGGGTAGGTGGTGGTGGGATGTAAAAACATAATAAGAAATACATGCTGTGTGAGATGTTCCACAATATGTGTGACCTGTAACAGTTTACATAAATCACTTCAAGTTTTGTATTTAAAAATCAACAAACAACAAATAAAATGACTTTTTGTTTGCATAATCACTAAAACAATAACATTACCAATGATGTTCAGATTTTAAATGACAACTTGACTGACAACAGTTTAATAGCATGTTGAAATATCTAATGTAAATGTTCAAATAAAGCTTTGAAAAAGTTTAATAAAAAGGTAAACCTCACATTTCAGCCTTTAAATAAAGAAAAGATGTGTCAAAATGATAACTGATTAATAAATGATTATATGTATTTTTTCTGCTCCATAAATAATTCTAGTCATTTGAATTGTTTAAATGTGTAGAATCCACATAAGCTTTTTTTTTTTTTTTATCAACCGGTCAAAATTTACAGCAGGACATGCAAATTCGGACCGTTTTTGGCCAGACAGAAACCGCACACAGGATGAATGTAAATATAGGTCTCTGTAAATCCACTCGCTGACAGCAGGTGGCGCTTATGGAAAAGCTGAATTAGAGCTGTTTCCTGTAACCTCCGTGAACAAAGCAGTATTGCGATAAAAACACTACTTTTATTAGGTATTACATGGAGCGAAGGTGAAAACAAAATGCCATCTAATTTTTTCTGAAGACAGTCATAACCTTCAGAGGTACATTCATATAATTAATTCATTCATATATTCATTTGTATAATTCCCTTAGCAACTTTTAAAACCTCCCAGCTTTTCCACCCTGTTTTCACTCAAAACAAAACTACTCGGCTGCTGTGCGCATGTGAGACTGTTACTTAAAACTGTGCTTTATGCTGGACGGTATTTATTTATCGCGAGTTTTTCAAATCGCGGTAATCTAATACGGTTATAGTGATAATTAAAATTTGAAACAGTAATACTAACAGTGGGAAATTTTATCATGATTTATCGTCAAACCGATAAACGTTACATCCCTACTCTGAGTATCCAAATAAGATGAATGAGATATCTCCGAAAAGTGGAGAATCTCCGCTTTGCAACACCTTTTAAAGCATTCAGATAGGATTCAAAAGTAATTAAACATTTAAGAACAATAGTTGTTTTAGCTGTCTTGGTCTTTGAGGGTTAATCACAAAAAATACTGCAATATTCCATTACTCTTTTAATATGCCTAAATAAATAATATAATAACATTTCTGCCACAATATCATGGTGTAGTTAGTTTTTACTAGAGTAAATGATGGTAAATGATGGTGATTTTTAGATTGTAAAGCCTTCTGACTGTATCGTTGTGCACATTGTTTCTGCTGTTTGTCAGCGCTGTTTTATGTGCCTTTAAACTAGTTTAAATTAGGGGTGCTCTGATCAGGATATTTGAGGCCGATCACCGATCGCAGAAAGCAGTATCTGTCGATACCGATCACCGATACCGATCTTTTTAAAGCCTTCTTTTTATAATTTATAACTATTTATAGTGATAATCCAATCAGGATTTTTAGACATTTATTTTTGAAAATGGGGGGAATTCCCCTCTTAGGTGACTCTTGTGAGGGGAAGCAGCACGGACTGTGCTTTCACACAGGAGTCCGCTACTGACATGCACTGTTACTTTAAATTCAGCGTTTGCAGCTCAGCATAGACTCGTTGCTAACGTACGCACCGCAAACGCACTGCAAATGGAGTAATGTGTGAACCTGGCATTATGTGTGTGCGCTGCGAGTGTGCGAGCGCTGAATGGTTAAACACTGGCAAGAATTTAAAAGAAATGCAATTTATAAACTTTAGCGATTATGTGACACTGCCTCGATTGTGCAAGTGACAATTCCTGTGTCAACTGTGCAGCGTGCGTGCAGCTCGCTTACGCGATGTGGTGATTTGAAGACTTTTGCGTATTTTGAGAGAGTGCGTGCAGTGATTCACTCACGTTTTGGGAAATTACGTCTCACCAAAGTTTCAAATTCTTATAAGTTATTTAATTAAGAATATGAAGTGATACCTCCCTTCATCATTATAGTTATTTCACCCGCGCCGGAGAGATCGGCCTTTTTAGAGATCGCCGATCAATCATCCCAAATCATTATCTGGCCGATAGTGATCGTAGTCATTTGTGTTCTTCGCTGAATTCAAGTGCTTCTCACTGGATCTTACAGCGCTGTTTAGTGCTCACGTAACCGAGACTCATCAGTGAATAGTCTTAACTACGGTTGGGTACCGTTCACATTTTAACCGGTACGGTACCGGTATCCATACCTGAATTTCGTGCTGGTACTCAGCGGTACCTTTTTTTGGTACTTTACTCTCTGTGTAATTACAAAAACATTTATTTCAGTGAAAAAATAAGTCCAAAAGTCTCAATTTCAACATTTTGAACAATTTGGCCCTACAAACTATTTCTTTTTTTGTTTTAATTTTTCAGAAAATCAGATGAAGGCATTAAACATTTATGTTTTTGGCAAACAACTGAGGTTTACTGTTGACATTAATACATGGAAGAAAAATTGTGTGAATATTCCTTTAAAACATTTTATAATAGGCTAATAATTGTATAATTTTTTTCTACAATTAAGTTATTAATCTGGTTGTAATATTTATTTTTATCATTTAATTATTTTCTTTAAATTTGATAGAAAATTGAATATTTAAAGATGTACATTATAATGTACAAAAGTAATACAAGAGTAATATATTTCTGTTACATGTTAAACCGTACTTTTATTTTGACAGGCTGCCATGAAGTTTCTGTGTGTATACAGTATGATGATGCTTGTTTTCTCAAATGAAACGGTAAAATTCTCTTGAAGTGACTCACAGCAGCTCTGGAGATAAATTTTTTGTGTTCATGCCGTCATATAGTGAGACGCAGAGGCCGAAAATCACAGCGAGCGTCACGCGTGCTTCAGTATTTATTTAGTAAACAAAACCACGTTTCCGCCATTCATACATACAGAAGCAAGCAGAACATGCAGGATTCATATTTAAACTGTCTTTTTTCATTTTAATATTCACAGACACTAGTTCATATCGCGATTCGAATTAAGTGGCAGACCTACTTTTGATTTATTCGTCCAAAATTTACTAATTCCGTGGCATTCCACGCTATAGAGTAAATTACGTTTTTATAAATGGACTCCATGATCCTGTCCGCGTTTTCACAGAAACCATATGGCCCTAGAAATGTAACCACACTTCAGAACATTTCGGCTTGCCCTGTGTGTTGTTTGAATGAGTTGCAGGGGTTACATCACGTCACATGGTCTCTCTTTCTCTCTCTGTAGCGTTAGGCAATGAGAATCGTTGTCGATGATTTTCATTATCAATAATAATTGATTTTATCGATTAGTTGTTGCAGCCCTAGTTTTTAGAATGCCATTTTATGCATGAGACGCTACAAGAGATGCGAGTGCAACAGTCAAACAATGTTTACAAAGAAAATGACCTTCAGTCATTTTGAATTTGAATTACCTTGACTTTTGAGATTTTTTTAAAGCATTTTCCTCGTATTATTTCTGGACATATAATATGTCTAAGACAAGTTTGTACAAGATGTAAGGGTAGTTCATGCATCTTTTCTGCAAGTGATTTGTTTAACATTTACATCATGTTGACAACATGTTTGGTGCACTTGGAATATAATTTTCTTTAACTAGAGGGTTAATAAAGAAAAAGTTAATTGAATCATGTTGTAGAACATTTTCAAGTTGACTAGTTAAAAATCGTAAAAAAAAAACAAAAAAACAATCAATCGATTGTCGATAATCGGTCAAACGTTCTGGGGGGGAAAAATCGAGATTTTAATTTTTCACCATATCACCCATCCCTAACTGTGGTCCAAGCCTACACAGAGCCACCTCAGATAAAACACCTCATTCTAAAATTAGAGACCACAGCGATTAACTTGGATCAGTGTCAGTGCACATTCATGAAAGACTTTAAAGTAAGTCTCTCAAAACTCTCAGACAAACTTCAAAACATCCTGCGCAAAGTCTACACTGGCGCTCTTCTTTAAAAAAAACACACAGAGTTCACGACTGAAGGACAGTTATTTTCTCACGGAGGTCAGAAACAGTCTGAGGGTCAGCAGTAGGGTTAGTGATGACAGACTAGCACAAAGCAGTCTTGTTGTCTGCTGTACAGAGTGTCTATTATTCCAGCAGATATGGAGGCGGCATAGAGCTTTTCTAAACCTTCAACCCCGGCAGGAGCCACAAACCCAGAAGCGGCCCACGCCCTCCCCTGGGCAAGACGGAGCATTCCTGAGGGCTGACTAACCCCGCCTCAAACAACGTGTGTTGAGGCTAACACTCAAATACCTGCTCTCAATGCACAGACTTGCTTAGACACAACAACGGTGTGTGTACACATACAGTACACAATGAGTGCACTCATTTCCAGAACATAGAAACGCACAAACACATACTGTAGTGTACACAAACTCACAGACGACAAACTGTGTCACTAATCTTCACCACAACCTCAGTCAGACTTGGCACACTTGGCTTTCTCCATCACTTGGGTACTACAGCAATCATAACACTCTCAAGGAATCCACAAGCACCTACAGACATGCCATCAGTCATTCAGGACACAAATATGAACACAACTTTCATGCACACAGACAGCATTACATTTTACACTAAATAGGCAACTGCATTCAGTAGGTCTAAACAGTTGATTAATTGTCCAACAACCAACTAAGTGATTAGTGGTGTTGAATAGCATATGTAGATTTTTACTTACATACACAACAGTTCAAAAGTTTGGGGTCCATAAGATTTTTTGATTAATTTAATGCATCCTTGCTGAATAAAAGTATACATTTCTTTAAGCAATCGTGCATAATTTTTACTTTTTTATATTTTTAGCAGCTAAAGTAGGGGTAGATTACAATGGTCGGACTAGTTGGTTGTGGACCATCTATTAGAGATCTAGATTCTATATGTGTCTATTTTTATATTATAGCAGCTGTGCTTCAACACATTGCGCTAGTTATTTGCATGGTACGAACTTTTATGCAAGTTTTGTGTTTTACATCCATTTATATTTATGTAAATGCATTTTATCCAAAGTGACACACTGCATTTAAGGTATACACTTTATCAGTTCATGCATTCCCTTGAAATCGTGACCTTGGCATTGCTAGCATCATGTTTTACTATTTGAGCTGCATGAATGCTATTTAAGCACTGCCGCTACAGCCGTACACATTCAGACAGACGTCTTTTGCCGTTGCGCTGTGTCTCAGGCTGTTTTGTGTCTCAGAGCCCCACCACAATATTGCGTTTTAAAAAATAGTAAAATTTTTAAAAAGAGTGTCTGGTCTCCTGCATACTGTCACATTCAGTTGCACTCTGCACATTCAGGATCAGGTGAACCCCAAACCAGACTAATAGCCCTTTTGGGCAAGTCTTTCAGTCAACCCACAAACTAATAAATACAAAAAATATGTAGTTTTACATACCCTTACCATGAATCATCACTATTAAGCCTAACCGCAGGTTGCCCCAGGGCAGTCCCTGTAATAAGAGTACAGCAAGTTGCTTTAGATAAAAGTGTTAAAAGACCATGACAGGTCTGAGGCCAATGGTGCTCACATAGTGTCTTTACTGTTAGTTTCAGCCATCACTTCAAAGAGTTGTGAAATTCTGTCACGCGGTCTTTCACTCTCTTTCCATCAGCTGCCACACAATACCTCTGAATCATCAGACAGATTCACTTCCCTCAAATGCGCGGCGCTTTGAAGGAATTACCACAACTGAAACAAAACAACCCTCGGCACATCAATTACAAGCCAATGACATCCAATCTCCATGTTTCAGCAAAAGCGCTTTTGAATCACTGTATACTGTATAGAGTTTCAGGATGCCAGACTTAAAGCCAGACATCTCTTCAAGGTGCAGACACTTTCAGTTTCAAATGCCAACAATAAACTCCATCGCCGCGGCAGGGCACATATCATTTCTTAGCTGATAGGCGACTTGTTTGAGAAATCGGCTGAATGCGCCTACACAGGTTTTATTCACAGTTCAGATGCCTTTGAAGTCATTGTGCATGGAGTGCAAAAGCAAACAAAGACTGCGGGGTTGAGATATAGTAGGCATCCCAGAACACAGACACACTGCGGAGCAGACATCCTCTCAGGAAGTCTATGTGGAGACTCCGATAGGGCTTCGACAGGTGTATGGCAGGCGAAGGAAGTGTGACCATGGTATAATTATGTTTTTCGTATCCTGTCTTGGACAATTTCAATCTGTCTTCCATCTCCTCTTTCCGCTGCTTCTTTTGAACTCGGTGTCCTCTTCAACCCTCTACATTGCGAGTAAATCACTCGCATATGCGACTAAATCTTCACTCTGGGCGACTAAATGATGTCTAATATTAGCCAACTGCTAATAAATTCTCAGATTTTACTCGCCAGTGTGCGAGTTGGAGGCTAAGTATGAGTTTAGCTCAGATATATTTTCACTCGCCGAACACTCTCTGACTGAGCGCATCAGAGTTTCACTCTCCGTCAAGAGATCTGTTGTTTTTCAGTTCATCTGAATGGATGTGCAGCACACCTGTATTTAACGTACCGTAAACTCTAGTGTGAAGGCGCACGACTCGCCGTCGCTTTGTTTCACACACACGCAGCGAGAGAGGGAGAGAGAGAATTGACGCGCTACCTATGCGCGCTACATGTAAACGATATTCTTTGTTGTATTTTACTGTCAAAATAACGGAGTTTCCTTTGTAATTCTTCAGCTTTTAAGAACTGCCGGTTTCTCCGGTAGTGGGCGGAACTAATGCGTAAACGGCAATTTCATTGGCTGGCGCTCACCTATTATCGCCCCTGTATTGATTTCAGAGAATCAGATCGAGTGAACGCACACATCCTGATTAATATTCATGAATCCAGAATCTCATTAATCCTTGGTGCGCTTTATATTGTTCCTATTAGTATAATTTGTATCATTATTAGCCAATCCAGTAGTTTTGTTAGTTCCCCCTTTTTTATTTTTTTAGCAGAAACACTGAATACCAAAAAAGCACCACCACCAGTCGATAAGTTCATTAAAATGACTTATGCATTTCCATACATGGTTTATCAAGTTTTTAATTCTAGATTGCCTAAGTTCTACTCATTACATATGTGATTACATATTAATAAATGCTTGACTACTGATGTTATAAGTGTACTTTTGAGAATATTATAAAACTGTGCCCTTTTCAAACAACAATATTATATATATATTATATATCTATATCTCAGTTTGGCGAGTAAACAAAAAAATGTACTAGCCAATGGCGATTCAATTGCCAAGGTGTTCATAGAGGGCTGTCTTTTCTATCTCTTTATCGCTCTTTCTCTGGATCTCCAGCAGGCCGGGGCAGGCTTCCAGCGTAAGCTGCATGTGAGGGCAAAACAGGATTCAGTGTGGCCTGAAGCGAGTCGAGGGTGTCTGAGGAATCTGGATCCTCCAGCAGGGTGAGGCAGAGTGTTGTGAAGGCTACCATCTACAGATCTGGCCAAGAATAGAGTCTTGGACTGGACGCTGTGCTGATTCAGGTTACACTACTCTAACAACAAGGGGAAAAAACTGAAGTATAAGCCAAAACTGTTTTGATGCACAGAGTACACACATCCCAATAGTTGAAGTCTTCATTTGTTACAGTTTCTGTCACCACCGAGCTCTACCAGAGAAGCACCAGTGGGTCACACCACAAAGCCACAGGCTCAAACTCCCTCTCCCTCCGGGGTGACTCAGCCTGATCTCTGGCTGGGAGCCCTGCTTTCACTGAGCTATCTGTTCTTTGGAAACAACAACCAATACAACAGCGCTGCAGGCTTGGACCGCAGCTGCTCGGCCCTATAATGCCACACAATTATGCAAACTTCAAATTTGGAAAGGAAATCTCAAAGGGACTCTTAATTTATGTCTATTTTTCATGTCTATAAATGTAAATGTTGACAATAAGGTTACATAGTTCTTCGTTGTGTCTTCTAGTTTTAATTAAATTCTGTTAGGCAACCCAATTTAGTAAATATAGTAAATTTAGTCAAGCAACCCAAATGTGTCAAGGCAATGGCATATAGCTCATGAATAAACTCTCCTATGAGGTTTACCAGCATAGTAATTCTGTCGCATCTTGTTCCATTTCAGAGAGCTACCTGTGATTATAAGGCTGAAGACTGCAGATAGGTGAGATTTTGTGGCCTTTACAGTAAAGGTGATCTGTCTTTATCATCTGTGTAAACTATGAATAAAATAACTATGAAGTGAAATTGTTGATCTACACAAATATGAGTTTTTCAATAACAATAAAGTCAGAGGTTGCTTTACAAATAATCATTATCCATCCGTTTGACTGACTTGGTGGTAAATTCCCATCATGCTCTAGTTATTTTACATCAAATCTTGCATTGCTTAATGTGATATTGATATCACAAAAAGATTTTCTGTCAAGAGATCTTTTAGTCTTTCCAACCACTCTTACTTTTTATTCTAATCTTATAATGTGAAAAAGACAACAGACGCTGCGATCTGGTGACCTGATTTAAAAACCAACATCCCATGAATTATTTCACTTTCTCACACACGTGTGTGTGTCTCTCTCTCTGTCCATGAAGAGGACGCCTTCTTCCCTTTTTGTCACTTCTAAATTCTAATCTCTATTTGCATCTTTTACTGTTGGAATTCTAATAGGGATGTGTAATACAACAGTTTATTATTTTTACTTTACCAGACTGACAAAATCATTTGGAAATTTTCATCTGTGTTTTCAAGATTTGCTAAATAATGTAAAATGTTTGGTTTAAGTTAGTGCTGGGCGGTATGACCAAAAATGTATATCACGGTATTTTTCTAAATTATACCGGTTTCACGGTACATGAAGGTATTTTTTTTTCATGCATGACCGGGTGTTAACCATATTTTCTACTGATTGAGAGAGGAAATACTGCAGTATATTGACTTAGAATGCCCTATTTTACTGTCATGATGAGTGAATATTGTAAAAAAATACCACACTAAATAGTGATTTTTTAATACAAACATCTTTTAATACATGTTAACCTGGAGTCACTCTCATTTATAATCGCGGTATCGTTTGATAAAATCAACATGCATCTACACTTAAGAGCGGCTATGCGGTTGTTTTGGCTATATTACTTTTTTGTCTCATGCAGCGCACTGCCTGCTTCTGAGTAACAAACTAAAAAAAACAACAAACAAAAAAGTGCATGTGATATTAACAGACGAACTACGCTCATATTTATAATTCTAAACAATCAGTAAGCGGCAGGTGCTATGAAACGCTGTTTTGTACTCATTTATTGACGAGTGCGGCTTGCGGTGGCGGCCAAATGAATGCGCTGCTTCTCTGCCGCTCATTGCACAGAACAGACGCCGAGAGAGGTGACACTTCTCTGGGAAAGTCAGACCTCGCGTTCGCGGAACAGCACTGACGAAATCTTCCAACTAAACCATAGCTAAGGTTTATCCAAAAAAAAAAGTCGCTAGGTTTGTCAGTATGAATATTCTATGGAAAAATCAGCTAAAAGGGTCTGAAAGTTGCTAAATCTAGTGCTAAAGTCACGCTCGTGTGTGTGAGACGCGGGAGCTGATGGCAGGGGGTGGTGGATATTTGTGAAGGTCAATGTGGATATTGTGGATGAGTTCATCTGTGTCATCATCACGTTCTATTAGTTCTACAGCTTTATTTTCGAACTTTCACCTTGTAACACACGCCTGTTTGGGGCCTCACCACAGTGCAATAGTGAAAAGGGACCCCTTTCAAACAGGGTTGCGTTCTGAACGTTGTTTAAGCGACACACCGTTATTGCTGTATTTTCAAAATTCATATCATAACAAAAATAAAAAACGGTATTCGGTATGAACCGGTATACCGACAAGCACTAGTTTAAGTATATGCTGGAGACAATATGTAGGGACCTTGATGATACCTACTGACCAATATAATGACAATATACCATCTCACCATGTTCTAAAGTTTGCGGTTGGATTTTTAAAAATGTTTTAAAATGGTTTCTTTTTTAATGCACGTAATTTAATAATATGATGGCAGATTCAAATTTTCAGCAGTCATTGCTCCAGTCTTCAGTGTCACATGATCAATCAGAAATCATTCTAATATACTGATTTGGTGCTCAAGAAACATTTCTTATTATTATCAATGTTGAAAACAGTTGCTTTTTTGGGGGGGGGAAACAGTGATACATTCTTTCAGAATCCTTTAATGAATAGAAATGTCAAAAGAACAACCTTTATTTAAAATATAACTTTTTGTAACATTCTAAATAGGTCACTTTGGCTCAAATGCAAATTTATTATTATCAAATGCAATTTAAGAACGGACCTTTATCTGCTATTCTAACCCTATGCCAGAAAGTCTTTCTATAAGAAAACATCTGACAGAAACAAAAAGCATCGTTTACAACACCTCTATAAACGAGTTCTGGATTTGCACGTTTGAATACATCAATAAACAGGACGACAGAACCAGTGCCTATTCCATGTTTCTCTGTACTGAAGTGCTGAGACTGAAGATCTGCTGAGAGTAAGGGCTTGTAGGCAACCCTCATGTAGCTCGAAGGGGTAAAACCTGTGAGCAGTTGGCCAGCATCGTACTGTGACATAACAAGATTAACCAGTCATTGCAAAACTGAGAGGAAAAAACAACGTCAGACAACAACCTCTATCCCATATCCACCTATGCACACACACGCACACTCATGAGGAATAAGACCTGAACGTTCTGCGCCAAATATACCCCACCATCCACAATATAAGCACAGAACTCATAACACCGTTTAGCCCAGAGACAGCAGCTCCAGCGCTGCCCAGATTAAGGTCGGGTTATATAACCTCATCACAACCCAAACGACAACCCCCGGCAAGGCAAATGTGGGTTTATGAAAGTACAGGAGAGTATGAAGTTATAGTAAATCAACAGGAGTGTCGGAATTTGATAATATAAAGAGATACGAGTAACGGCACAATGGATGGAGATGCTGTTTATAATCTATGTAGGAAACACAAGAGTTGATTACTAAACAGAAGGGGCTTTGCTGCTGTCTTCAACTTTACTGTGTTCTTCAAAGGTGTTTTAGCTTCACTTTAGGACTATGCAGATTCGGTCTGCTAAAATCACGACAGTAAAACAGCCCACTTCACCACAAGCCGATGTTTCCGAGTCGAGGATGCTTTTAAATGCACTCACCGTGGTATGGTGATACACTTGGTGTTGACATTCTGAGTTGTGATGGCTTTCTCGAGCTCGTCCAGTTGTCCCGTCTTCTTCAGCTTCTTCACCAGACTCTTGACGGCTTTTTCGCACCATTTCTCCTCCTGTCCGTTCTGCTCTCCTTTCTTCCAGCCCAGCAACCTCTTCACGATCGGCGGAGTGAACGGTAAAATTGACATGTTGAATTCAGCTAGGCGTTCCTCTATTGCGCAGTCTCTCACGCAACTCGAAGAGAAATTCGGGATACTTTTTTTATCTTCAGCGTAATCCGAAGGCGGTAAATCAAAATAAACGGCTCGATAGTAAAAGTGAGAAAAGTGAGAGGCACTTGAGACGTGACCGAGACACGGTCTCAAGTTCCAGCGCTCAGCTCAGCTCCGTCTCTCTCTCTCTCTCTCTCTCTCTCTCTCTCTCTCTCTCTCTCTCTCTCGAGATCATCAAGCATAGTGCGCGCCACACACCACCGCCAGGCCATCCATATCCCTCCGCGCGGGAAAATAGTTCCCTTCATCCCGTCTGGACAAATTGGACAACACATTATGCTAGAAAAAAAGCTGATATATTTAAATACATTATGCAGTACCTCATATGTCTGTAATATGGCGTATGTTTTTGTGCTGTCGCTGTTTAAGAAGTGAGGTTTACTCAAGTTTAATGTCATCCGCTTTGATGTGTGCTGCGGCTCTCCTCCAAGTAAGACGGTTTGCGTTTGCTTTTAAAGATACACTTACCCCGAAAACAATTAAGTAGTACATTTGAATATATGTTTAAAATCACGTACAATCAATCACATGAAACAAGGACTTTATTCATACATCAGTATCTTGATAAAAGCACTTTTTTATTTTGGTCTATCCATTCTTGAGGGTGACATCACATTGCTACACCAACTCACTTACATACACAAAGACTATATCAAAAATGTCAGAGATTTACGAGCAATGTCATTCATTTGAAACAGGGACTAAGCTGAACCTCCTGAACAGTTTTATAGTTCCGTTCCTCCTGTGCTATTGTAAAACACTCATAAAACCCGCCCAATAACCACTATTAGACAGTGACACACAGGAAGCGAGTTATACAAAACCTGATCATTCACAGAATCAGCAAAATCATTTGCAATTTAATTCTCAAAATTAAACATTCTCTTTTACTCTCTCTACCTCTCCCACCCCCACTCTTTCTCTAACCAGGACAGTCTATGAGTAAGGGAGACATCCCACCGAAATGAGTATACGGGTTTAATTATTCTGATACTGGGCATGGGCTTCTTTTTTTTGTGAGTGGGGATGAAAGACAACGCTGAGTATGCAGCGGCCTTGCCTCAGCATGATGACAACAACATGCAATCATACATGTCCCTAATGAGCAGTAAACTCATATACACACAAGCATTGCACCAGACTCATTGAAAGCACAATAAATGAGTCTCAACAAATAGCTCTTTTTCCGAATAGAAGACTGGGGAGATTTTACGGCACTTTGTTGTGTTAACAGTTAGCTAAGATGAGCTAAGAATTGCATGAGGTATTCTAATATTTCCTTTACTTTTTAGTTCTTGTGTGGCCTTGTGATAATATTTTATCATTAACATCATTAACATCATTTTTTATGGGGTTTTTTAGGTTATAAGGTTTTAACCTAAATGGTTTTTGTTTGGTGTCTGTCGTATATAGTTATTACTGACCATCATCTTGGGGAACACACACACACACATATGCTAGTGGGAGTTTAGGTCAGAAGTGTCAAGAGAAGTGTGTGCAGCCAAGGGCCAGCTGTTACATACAAAATGAAAACACAAGGGCCTGCACTAGTCAGATTTGATTTATCCTTATCAGATTGAGCCCAAGATTTTTGTCCCTTTACACATGACATATTACGCAAGAAGGAAGCAGTAAGTAAGAATTGTGCAGGTTTAATGTTAATTTCTAAATTTACTAAGATGTAATTATAAGACATCAAGGCAATTTTCAAGAATTTTTTACCATTTCAATCTGGAGAGTTTTAAATTGCTGGTCATTAGTGTATGGCCACACATTTTGTTAAATTTATGTATGGCAACCCTTGGTACATTGTTGAAACAGTTCGCTAGCTGTGCTAAAAATACTCTGGACCTCAGCTCAGCGTGGCACTATTTCTGTCTTTTATCTATATCTTTAAAGAACATCTGATGTATATTTTTATAGCATTTCCTTTCTTTTTGTCTTCCCACATGGTTATAGTCAATATATACTCAAAACTGATGTATAAACAGGCGATCTTTCTGAATTTTTCTGAACAGAAATATTAAGCAGCACAACCATTTTCAACATTTATAATAAAAAGAAATGCGTCTTGAGCACCAAATCAGCATATTAAAATTATTTCTGAAGGATCATGTGACACTGAAGACTAATTGCTGTGGAAAATTCAGGTTTGCCCTCACAGGTAAAAAATTATACTTTAAAATATATTAAAACAGACAACAGTTATTTTAAATTACTACTAATATTTCAGAAGAAGACTGTTTATACTGTATTGTATAAAATACTTATTTTTAAAACAGTAAAAAAAAAATCTTATTGTCTCCAAATTTTTTTAATGCTTCTATATAGTTTTATAAAGGTCTGTATGATAAATCCTCATGTAGCTAGCCAAGCAAACCTGTGTGTGTGTGTGTGTGTGTGTGTGTTATGTTCATCGGTACTGCATGACCGCGTGAGTGAGGCAGGATGAGGGGCTGCAGTAGTTAAAATGTGCAGCTTGACTGCAGTGGCCAGCACAAGCTCAGCACCTGTCTTTCCCCAGGGGCCTTCGGCTCCTGGACAGCTGGTTAGGGTGTGAAGTAAGGGATGAATCCAGGGACTAGGGGGCTTGTAGTTGTAGATGTGTGGGGGTAGGAGGCAGATGGGATCTAGAAGAGCGAAGTGGGGGGATTTGGGGGTATATATGTCTGTGTGTGTGTGTGTGCGTGCGTGCATGCATTCGTCTGAAGAATTGTCTCACACAAAAGGCAAGGCTGTGTGAATGAGTAATGGTCCTATACAATCTGATGGCTGATGAGGGTATTGTGCATACTTGGACTCAAGAGACCCTGGGGAGCTACAAGGTGGTAAAAGAGGGTCGGAGGGGGCTGACCTATGTCCCAGTGGAGGACATGTGTTACAGTGATAAGATGAAGCTTATGTCTAATCAACAGTGTTTAACACAATACTAGTACCGATGTGATAAAGGACAGCTGGAAGAAAGCAATGACCTCAGCTTCATCTGTACATGTTCAGCAGAACTGAAAACAGCAGTAGAGCAGGACAACAGCATCAATGTCAGACTAGTTTTTGTTATTTAGGCCAATTAAGTATTATCTTAAACATATATAAGCATTTTTCTCAGTATATAATGGGTTCTTTTGTGTAACATGTTTTTCTCTGTTGCATTGACATAGTGTTCTCACAAGATAACTTTATGTCTATAAAGTGTACTGCTGAAAGAGACAGATGGAAAGAAATTGCCACTAAATCATTTCGGAAAACAGTTCTGACGTGATGACTTTGTGCCAGTATGTTGTGAGTGACAGATACTGAGAGATAAACAAATATTTCTGCCAAGAGCTAGTTCTGTGAAGCTCTGAGTAGCAGTGTTTCTGCGTGGTGGGATCTCTATGTTGTTTACATGCATACATTTTTTGTTTATATGCTAGAGTTTTTATTCCAGTGTAAAATCATGGTCACATTTTATTTTAAGGTCTAATTCTTGCTATCAACAAACCATTAAATATGACTTTTGCCTCAAGAAACTCCTAATTTGCTGCTTATGAATTAGTTAATAAGGTAGTTGTTAAATTAGGTATTGGGTATAAGGGATGTAGAACATGATCATGCTGAATATGTGCTTTATAAGTACTAATAAACAGCCAATATGTTAATAGGCATGCTAATAAGCAACTAGTTAATAGTGAGAACTGGTCCATATACTAAAGTGTTCCCAAAATCACTGTGTCTTTTAGCCTATGTGTGTACATACTTAGCTATACTTTGGGCACAGGTTTGTTCCTGGAAGTGAGCTAAATCTGACAAAACCTGCATTTGAGAACATCTGAGACATTCTTATGAAATGCTATATATTATTGTTAAAATGGTGTCTTTTTGATGTTTTTGAAAGAAGTTCACCAATGCTGCATTCATTGATATAACCAATATGCTGATTTGGTGCTCAAGAAATATTAATTTTTTATCAAGTGAAAACCATGAGCATGCTCTGCGTAATATTTTGTGGTAATATGATACTTTTTTTTCAGGATTATTTTATGAATATAAAGTTCAGCATTTGTTTGAAATAGAAATAATTTTGTATTATTGTATTATTGTAATAAAAGTATTATTTTGTAATTTTATGATGAATTCAAATATCATACTCATTTCAATGATAGTGTATTAATACATTTTTTGTTTTAATTCTAAAAAGTTTTCTGTTAGGTTTAGCATGTGAGTTATAATAAAATATAATCAAATATAATTATCTGTATATAAAACCCAAAGAAATCTATGGTATGTCCCAATTTGCACTGCATTGCTTAAGAAAATGTGTGTGTTTACGAGCGTACCTGAGAAATTTGCAACTCCATAGGGTGTGATTAAGGCAGGTTTTATGGCAGAAGTAGGTTGTTATGTTGAAAGCCGTCCCACCATGACAGCATGAAGATTCCAGGCAGCAGAGCGCAAAACACCACAAGTTTTTTGCTATTTTAAATCCATCAATCGTACACACAACAACAGCATATGCAATCACACACACACACACACACACACCACAACATAAAACTTTAACTTTGAAGAAAAGCCATCCTCAGTAGCATCATAAAACATCAATATGCTGTCATATAGACCAACATATCCTGAGTCTTCATATGGTACACAACGAACGGAAGGTCATAAACTCTGCAGGCATGAAACTGAAAAAAGCAGGAGAAGGTCAAGCAGAGCATCATGCTATAAGCTTTGATCTGAAAATTTACAGGATGTTAGTTGATTCTTTTTTTTCTCGATAAAGCACAAAAAACAGCTATTTAAAAGTCAGAAAGGACCCCAACTATATAGATCTGTTACTGAGGTGAGCACAATGAAACTAAAGCTATCAACTCGTTTGCATCCATAAAATACAGCCATTCCAGTCTGTTAACAATGAGTAAATTGCGTTTTAAAGGGGTCATATGACGTTGCTTAAAAAAACATTATTTTGTATATTTGGTGTAACGAAATGTGTTTATGTGGTTTAAGGTTACAAAAACACATAAATGAATATAATGCTTATCCGGTCTTTTTGCGCGATTGCCAAAATAAAACATAAAACCATGTCTGCATTGTGATCGGAGAAAAGACAAACAACAAGTGCTACTCTACACTGCTCAAAACTTGAGTTTGAATCATCAGTGGCAAATCATTAAAATGAAAACGTACTTACAGTCTATGAGTCAGAAGCACCAGACTGTCCTTGCAAAGTTGGAACTGCCCAACTTTATAGAAACAGCCTTTGTGCACAGAATTGTAGGCTACTCTGCAGGTTAAGGAAACAGTCCTCCATAAAATGTGCAACACACATCTGAATATTTGGGTTAAACAGTTCTGGAACAGTGTTGTAAATACAACTTTAACCACTGATTTCTAGTCGTGTCATCTTTTGGAAGACCAAACAAAGTAGTTTCGCTTTCACAACGAAACACACAGCGTCACACACGGCAGGCTAGAGTGAGCAGCGGCCAGTGTTCTAACGATTTGTGCTACCCTGTCAGATTTTGCTACCTCCCATTAAAACAGTGGGTAGTACAATTCAACAAGGAAAAGTGGAAATATCAGATTTTGTTCAGCATGAAATAATAAGATGTGAGGCTTTATACCATGTACCCTACACGAACCCTAAACCTACCTTACATAGATAAATACAGTGTTGGTCGCATAAATCTGAGGTTAGCATATTGTCCGAACGGCGGGCTTGAGTAAGGAATGGCCGGGGGCTTGCGGCAACCACATGTGACGACCCGGGGGTGGACTCCGCTTCGTCACGGTGAAAGCCGATCCGGTGATCCAAAGGGGTGGTGTTATCCAAATCTTCTCCACACGTTGACGTAGACAGTGGGGGGTGGTTTTAAACGAGGCGCTTTGGGGGGTTATAAAGGATATCTCTTTGGGTTTGAGACTTTAATATTTGCGACTATACGTATCTTATTTATGCACGAACAGCTTGTAACACTCTAAAGAGAAAGGAAAATTTGAAGTTGCATCATATGACCCCTTTAAAGCATTCATTGTTGGAATAAAACGATAAACAAGATAACCCAAACATATGATTGGCTGAGTTATTTTGCTTGCTGTAGTCACTCCGATTGTCTGTGGAAAGACACTGATAAGCTCTGAGGGCTGTGATAAATCTGGTCACCACCACTTAGTCAACACTAGCCCACACTCCAGTGTTACGTGATATGACGCTCTGAATTTGTATAATTGAAGGAGTGTGCTGCGTTGCAAAACCACCAGTGACTCACCGTGTGTATGTTACTGTTTGATTTATCTGTGTGAGTAACAGGGACTAAAAGAGTGCACACCCAGCATGGAGGGCATATATTTTGTGGCTGATACGGGCCCAAAGCATCCACACCCATGTGAGGATTACCATGATTCACGTGCTGATGCGTGCACAAGGCTGGAGATCTGACTCCTCTATTGTGCTGAGTGTGATGCATACTGGTCTTAGCACCCATGAGTCAGAGCGAATAGCCAACTGTGCGTTGGAAATACTGAGGGCAGAATGACACAGATCAGCAAGCGCTGACTGAAATCTAACAGAGACCATAAATGGTGATGATGCCACTGTCCCATGCCATCTTGACCTTTCATTTGGACGTTGAAGATAATCTAATTAGTTTATCATATAGGGGATGCTACCACACAAATAAAAGTATTTTTAGCTTGACCCCCAATTGTTTTTACAATAACTCAACTGGTTGTACAAAATGTATACTTAATAGTACAGACGGCATTCAGTAGGACCAGCTGTTATTTGAGGATTCACATGCAAACCAGCGCCACTTGGTGGCGAAGACGTTCTATTGAAGTTGCTACTTTTTTGGTTCCAGCTGGAACATTTTATCTGCTTTCTTACTGGTAGACCACCTTGGACCACCAACTTCCTGTGGTAAAATATACTTTTCAGATACATTTACATTTATGCATTTGGTAGATGCTTTTATTCAAAGTGACTTACAAATGAGGACAATAGAGGCAATCAAAACCAACAAAAGAGCAATAATATGTAAGTGGTGTGACAAGTCTTGGTTAGGCTAACGCAGTATCGCAGAATTATATATATATAGTATATATATATATATCTTACTAACTATCTATATATATACTAAATAAAAGGAATAGAACAGTAGGTAGAGTAGAAAAAGAATAGGGAATGCTAGTGCTAGAGGGTCTTAAAGAATAGATAAAGATTATATTTCAAAATATACAACAAAAATATATTGGTAATATAGATGTTATTTTATATATATGCTAATATTTTTAATAGGGTTATGTTGAAATCCGAAAAGTCTGAACTGTTGTTGTTTTGTTTTCTTGCATTATTCACAATTTTCTTGTGTATTACACTTTCTTGCTATGGGGCAAACCAGTTACCAGTTGGTCATACCTGTTAGGTAGTCATTGGTTTGTGTAACATGATAACTGGTCAACCAGCTAATGATAAGCTTTAACCAGTTAGAAGGCAGCTACCATTTTTCAAACCATTTTTTCCCAACAGTGTTATCTTTTTTAAAAAGTGTAATTTTATCCATTAATAAGCTTATTTATTTTAGATTTCCCCTTTTCTGTCTACTTTTGTCATCTGCTAAGTCAGAGTAAATTTGAGTGATGGACCAATTCAGCGCATTAAATTCTCAGCAGTTTTGCGAGCCGGGCTGTCGCAGTGAGTTTAGTGTGAGTGGATGCAGGACTCGGCTCAGGTCTGCTGCTGTTGGGTGGGGTCTGAGAAGCAGAGGCTCCGAAGGGGCTCGAAGCAGCTTTACAAGTGCCCTTTAATCCATACTTAAATACTGTTGTGTGCACTGCAAATATTCTTAAGAGGAAATAACAGACTTTAAAAATATAACTTGAGCAAACACGGGGTCTGAACAGTCTAGTCTCTTTAGCTGTTGCCTCACACATGGAGAGGGATAAACACCCCATTACAGAAGAGCTTGATCACGGAATACTCTTTAATTAAGCACAAGCCTTTATTTAGAGTGACAAAAGCCAACACGCAATTCACTCCTAAAACTTTCCACTTATTATAGTAGGCTACATTTACTGTAATTTACTATTAAATGCACAGAGAGAAATGCACCTCATAACAATCACATTTTGTGTGTTTTTTATAGTGGATTGAAGGATCCTTGATGTCCAACACTGAGCAAGCATCCAATAGAAAAGCAATCCCAATTAGTTGCCATAATTAAAACTTGTATTTTAGCTAGAAGAGACTGTTTGAAGTTTAAAAACGTCTTTATGGATTTGTTTCTTACAAACACGCAGCTTTTCACTTCACAAGATGTTAATTAATAGGCTGGACTAGTCATGTTGATTATTTGTGGATTATTGTGATGTTTTTATCAGCTGTTTTGACTCTCATTCTGACGGCACCCATTCACTGTGGAGGATCTACCAGTGATGTAACACTAAAATTCTCCAAATCCGTTCCAATGAAGAAACAAACTCATCCACATCTTGGATGGCCTGAGGATAAGTACATTTACAGCAATCTTTCATTTTTGGGAGAACTATTCCTTTAAGCTGGTTTGATCAGCTGGTCACAAGTTTATTGGTGATGCAAGACGGTCTACTATGTTAAATCAGTTAATGTCCAACTTAGACCAGCTAGAAACCAGTTACCTTCTTCTAAAACACAGATATCACTTTAAGCTGGATTTTTTAGAAAGGAAGGCAGACAAGAAAATTGCTGACAGACTATTTGATTAGACTATTATGAATAGTTCAATGTATCTCTCACATGTCTTAGGCAAAAGACTCCAGGCATGTGGGTTGAAAAAATTCATCATGGTTAGGCAGCGTTTAGAAAACCGTGGAAACATTTCCAGTGTCTGCTAGTATAATTTAGGAGATTAAACAATACAGCACAGTTATAAATCACTAACGGATCACACAGCTATTTGGGCTGAGCTCCAACTCCTCATGAATGGAAGCAGAAACGGCAAAGGAAAACATCTGAGGTTGCTTGGCTCCAGTGAGCATTCACATCTAATGTGTCTTCCAGGAAAATATTGACTAGCTGCATGGCCAGTAGCCAAAACATGATGCCAGAGGATTGTCCTGCTCCTTCCAAAAGGTTCTTACGGGCATGTAGTTAGTTCAGACGCCACCAGGTGGCAGCAATTGATAACAGAATAAGTTTTTACACCCACCCCATCCCCTTTCCCCAAAATAAATATTTCTAAAAATAAGAAAATAATATTTTATGCTGACTCTAAAACATATGATATGTCATGTAATGAAGTATGAAAAATATATACAATTAAAAATAATACAATTAAGGACCTTATGTTATTATAATCTTGAGGTGTTAAGACTTACCTAATCATCTGGAGACACTTATTTAGGAAGTTATGATACTTTATCCCTAAGGGACTTTATGACAGGCCTGAAATACTGCTTCAATAACACCACAAGATGAGACAGAGGAAGAGGGAGCCATTTTAGGAAGGAATGCCCCCTGCTCTGGTTTCACTGAGCAAGAGATGATGATGATGATGATGATGATTTTATAAAAATGTAATTTTTTATGAGGACTTGTCAAATAACCAGAGTACTACTTTACATCATTTACATCATCAAGTTACAAAATTAATTACAATAGTTATTACTTGTTTATATACTTACTTAGCTCATTTATCCACTGTAATAAATAAATAGTAAATAAATAAATAAAAAATGCCCTGTGAATGAATGAAACATAACTAAAACATACGATATATAATGTTTAAAGTAACCTGTATTATTCTGACAAATCCTGATAAAAAGCTAATTTAAAAAAAAAAACTCACTTCCTGGTAGCATGGGCTTGGTCTGCTCGCCTATAGTCATTTCAGCTCATCATATGTTGGATTGTGTGGATGATGTTTGTGTGTCTGCCTATAATTGAATAACTTCTGTCTCATATCCTTGAAATCATCTGCTGTATTATATGTCCATAATGTGTGGATTACTTAGACTTGCGGAGAATACATATATATAGATTAAATTAATGAATACCATAAATGCTTTGAATGCAACCATGCATGTGGTTTCTCGTGGATCTTTGTGTATATATTGTGTCTATCATATGTAGGTGTGAAAATGTTTGCTACACAGCAGTTTAGCTGAGGCGAGTGAAGTAAAACTGCGAGAAAATGTCTGCCTGTGTACGAGATCACAGTCTAGTGTGGAGCCCGTCCCTCTGGCCGGCCGGACTGTCCTCCTGGAGATCTCGATCCTCATCCGATCCTCCTGTGGAGAAGAGAGAGAGTAGAGCACAGTGAGAAAGAGAGCGGAAAGAGAGTGATTGAGTGTGGGTGTCTTTGTTTGTGTGTGTGTTGCGAGATAGAGAGAGATAGGGCTGCTTGGGGTGAGTACATCTAACCACTTTTTTAACAACATCAATTTTGTCCCTACTGTAAAAAGTACTGTTTCATGCCTCATCTTCATATCATGCAAAATATATCTGTACATATATTTGCAAGATATAAAAATTCATTAACCCTGAATCATAACTATGATGACCTATGGTAAATGCCAAAAAAAGTCCCCCCCCAAATTTTCTATGTGTAGGTAGGCCTGGGGTAATCGTTCAAAAATTTCTCATATCATGCGATATCGATACCTTGTCTTCGATACCGGTTCCTGAACGATACTTTTTTCGATCCCAATTTTATGAAATCAATTTTAACAAGATTACAATATCTAAAAAAAAAACTTTGGTTTTATTTTTCAGCTTGTTGATGTTTATACAGACTCGAAGACTCATCTCCTGAGCCACTGCACAAATGAACTAAATGTAACCAACACAATAAATCAGTGAAAATATTTTTAATAAAGCTCAAATAGTCTTCATTTTACACATCTGTTAGGCTACATTTACTCTAGTTAGTGTTCGTTTTAAAACGCATTGCTCAGATGTCAGAATCATGATTTCTATTTATTTTCTACTGATTTACTGATGAGCATTGCAGTTTCTAGCGCTGTCTGCCTGTGCTCTCTCTCTTATAACCTCTGACTCAGAGGTTATAATATATTAAATTTAATTTAATCAACAATACATGGCCAAAACACACACAGCAATCGGAAGTTATTACAAAAACTTGATGGTGGTTTAAAGTGATTTTGAGTAAAAGCGGAATATAAATCATATTTATTGTCTTATGCAGGGGTTAAATTGGGATTTGTTATGTGGTCTTATGGTATCGAGCTTATATAGATATATCTATATATCATAATAGTATATCTATATATGTGTGTGTGTGGTGTGTGTGTGTGTTTTGTGTGTGTGTGTGTGTTTTGTTTTTTGTGCAAATTATTTATTCTATTCCCACTAATCTCATTAATACTTTCATTTCAAATTCTTACATTTGATCTATAAATTCAATTGACACTGAAAAATACAACTGCATTAAATAATTATTATGAGATTGTTTTAAATATTTTTTTGAATATACAAACAAGAAATGATGTTGGAAATTATACTTTTAAACTAAATTAAAACGCCAGTATGTGCCAGTAATGAGCGTTTAATGAGTGAGTCATTGAGTCGTTCATTCAAACGATTCGTTCAAACGACAGATTCATCAGATGTTTATGAAACTAATGGGCTAATGAACTAATGGGCAGATGGGCTAATGAAACTTTGACTCAACCGATTCGTTCAAAACACGGAATCAATCAGCAATGAATCGGCTGGTTGCTGTGAGGTGCGCTTTGTTCCGCCTAAAATGTAAGTGACCTAATATCATTGTATTTGCTTATTGAACTGTTTATAGAACTATTAAACAGTCGTAATGGTGAAAACGTTGTGTGATGTTGCCTAACTAACTGTATTTTAAATATAAAAACTTTCCATTTTGAATTTTTACCTCAGGATGCCGAGTTCCTTAGTGTTGCGCGTTTTGATTTCTCCTGGAGAGGCTGTGAGCCTGGCCTCAGCAGCGCAACCTTATACTGTCAATAGATGCATTATATACATTAGATATCCACTATTCGCCACTTACTCTAAATGTAATAAAATCAGAATAATATTGCGTTTTGGTGTTTACATAGTTATTTTTGGTTACTGATGTTTTAATCATGTTACTTGTCTGGCGTTAATGAAGAGTTAATGTCAAGCCCTGGAGTCTATAAGTCCCAGACGGCCCGGCCCAATTTAAACCCTGGTCTTATGTAGCATGATGCTACAGTGTGCATGAATGGTCATATAACACGCGCTTTCGGTCTTGTAGTATGAACGGACATGCATATGATTGAAACTCTACACAGCTCCCGCGCTACTCTCCATTGGAAATGAATGACTTTCGGTCTGTCATTTGTCGGAGATAGTGGAAAGCCGGCTTGAAACGCAGTGGAAACGTCAGTATGACGAGGATCGTTTTCATTTTAAAACAAAAACGCACCAGTGTAAATGTAGCCTTACAGCTACGTGGGCTGGGTCGCATTCACACTAAATCCTCACGTGTGAGCCACATCTCTGAGTGTGGTGCGTGACGCGGACCGACTGTGCAGACCTATCGGTGTATTAGGCTATAGTACCAGGAGCAGACTGCTCCGTATGTTTTCGCATCGCTCTCGCGGATGTCAAACACTGATCGATCTGCACCTCACTGACGCTGATGAGATTAACCCCTTAGGTATCGAAATTTGGTACCGAACGACGAGACGTTTTTCGATACTCGATAGTATCGAGGCAATTCGGTCGGTGCCTAAAAAGTATCGAACTCGATACCCAGCCCTAGTTATAGGTGGGGTAAGCGATTTTTCAAAAACGCTTTAGAAAACTGATTCAGGCCAAATAGCAAAACAAAACTTTTACCATCGCATTAATTGCGTGTCTACTCAGTTTGGAGGAGAGAGCGTCAGTGCACAGACTAAGCCAGCCGAACGACAGAAAGATAAGATGGCGGTAAAAACAGAGGAGATAACATCTGCGGAACAACAGAAGGCTTAAGGCAATAAGGCAAGAAGTAGGACCCGTGTAAATCTCGGATCAGCTCGATAGGTGAGTAACACCGTGTCTCGTGCTGCGCCGCAACAGCTAAAGTCGGTCTAGTACACTGGATTCGACAAAGCGACCATTGAAAATCATTTGAAATTTGTGTCATCCCCTAATAAAGAGCGCAAGCCAGTTTTCTGTCGGTCCCATTTGTCGTGCGTGCGCATCCATGTAACATAGAGTATGTAAGATATCTATGGTGTAGACTGCATCACTGATTATAATGAATTCTATAGTATTTTTTGTTGTGCCGCGCCACTCGCGTCCAGTGTAGACACTAGTGATGCGCGGATGGCGGTTATATACGCGGGTGCTGCGGATAATCCGCGGATCGGGTGGGTCGGGTAATAAAAAAATGCATTCTGATTATTTGCGGGTGGGTCGCGGGTGGATATAATAAATCATTAATCATTAGCAAGTATTAACTACATTTTCTAAATTATGAACGTGTTTTAAATAGGCTACAGAAATTTAATAAACTGTAAATTAACATTAAAAGTTATTCAACAAAACATTATTTAGTCAAGAGCAGTAAGGGATTTTCTCTGTTTTTTTGTTGTTTGATTAACATTAATAAAAGACGGCGCAGCTTTATTAGGCTGCTGTCACAAGACTTATTTCACGGATCCAATAGTGATACCCATGCGTTTTATTTTGCAACTGTTTACATTAACTTAAGACAAAACCGACAGTACTTTCTCAATTTGGTACTCGCAGTACGCGCTTTGGATGTGACTGTGAGCGCACGTGCCTCTGGAGAGCGCGAACGAATGGCTTAAATTTTTGTGACGATGCAACAATGACCGATTAGGCAATTGACAATTCTGTCAACTGTCCCGAAACGCGAGCTAAAGTCTTCTATCGCAGTGTGCAGCAGCTCTAGATGCGTTGATGAGAGAAGACGCGGTACAGCTGAATCACCGCTGGTTTCATCTGATGGTTTGTGTGTGTTTATTTACTCATCTAACCTACACGCAATATTGAATAAATGTTAAGCAGCAATTTCCCTCAGTTTAAAGTCGAAAACTGCGGGAATGAGTAATGCGATCAATGCGCAGTCCCACACCGAAATTCACAACCTGACTGAACATAATTCTATTATACAGAGAATTGTGAAATAGATTTTCATGACTTTTCAAAAACTTTTTGAGTTTATTTATTTTTACAAAACTTCCTAGGCCTGGAAATTGCTGTTCAATGAAAGGTTTTTCATGACCGTACGAACCCTAATGTGATGATCGGGTGCGGTTATCTAAATCAGACAAAAATAAAGTTGCGGGCGGTTGGCGGGTGGATAATTTATTTGAAGCTGCGGATTCGGGTGACGTTTTAGCTCATCCGCGCATCACTAGTAGACACTGTGTAACCTTGGTTTTGCTTTGTTTCACGAAACTAATCGTTGCCTGGGTTGCGTACGTATGTGTGGGGCGGAGCTATCAAAATAGGGGTGAGACCCTTTAGTAGGGGCGTGTTTGTTTTGGTGATTTCAAATGTCAACATTGGCTACCAGAAATCACTTACCCCACCTTTAAAATAGCATAGAATAAAATAGAATAGAATAAAAATTTAACAATGAAAATTCACATATAAATAAATATATATTTAAAAGGTCAGCTAAATGAGAATGTGCAATGAAATGAGCTTTACTCAGAACAGTTTTGACTCCGAAATGTTACTAAACTTTACAAATAATTGAAGAACCGCAAGTAACCACTGAAATAAAATTTAATTTTGAAGTAGAAAGTCTAAAATCAGTGGGTGACTGTTACATTAGATTCCATAACGGGAACATCATTCGGCGAGCTTTTAGCAATCGGCTCTCTTGCGTGGTAAGCTTTTAGCATATTAACATGACAAACTCTGGTGTTCTGACGGCGATCGGGAGTATAAATAACATAATCACGATATGCTACCTTCCTCTTAACTTCATAAGGACCACTATATCGAGCTTGGAGCGATCCCCCAGACACCGGCAACAGGAATGAAACTTTGTCACCTGCAACAAAACTTCTCTCTTTAGCCTTCTTGTCAAACCAAGATTTCATTTTACTTTGTGCCTTCTCAATGTTTTTCTTGGCTATTTCACGTACATTGTACAGGCGTGTGCGAAACTTGGTCATACACTCGGGAAAAGTAGTCTGTTTGGCATCACCAAACCATTTCTCTTTCAATACGGTTAATGGTCCACGTGGCTTTTATGCTATATACTATATATATATATATATATATCTATATCTTCATGTCATGTATCATGTTTACTGATGAACGGAGGCTATCAACAATTCTGACAGTTATATCCCCCACTGATACACGCACACAGACAAACAGATAAACGCCATATGTGCCTATCCGGAATAAAATGAAGAATGGATTATCTTCTTTATATATCACTGTGGCCTGTCTGATAAACACTGGAGCTGAACAACACAACTGTGTCTGGCTCCATGGGGACTATATTGATTTCTCTGCTGCAGAGCTATTGACAGGAAATGCTGGACAGTCTACAGTGGCTCAGTCTTTCATAAAGTACACAGTTTATACTTGATTAAAAAAAACCTGCAAGCCTATAAAATATAATAATTCAAAATTATATGATGGAGCAAAGACAAATATTTTTCCTCAGCAAGCAAAACAGCCTCCATAGACAGATACTTATCCAATGGTTTGGGGTAATTCAAAGTGCTTTTGAGATTCAAACGAGAGGGGGACATAGATGATGAGAGAGAGGACTTTGAAAAGAAGCGAAGGGGTAGGGAAATGGTTTTGGCAGGGTTTCAGGATCTGGGTCTAGCAGTGTTATGTCTGAAGGATGTTTAAGGAACGGGCCGTCCTGAGCCAGGCTTCCAGTCTCACTATAATTACTACAGTGGCTGACAGACATAGTGCTTACAGAAACAAAACAGAGACAGGATTAAGAATAAACACCAATATGCCTACACGCCAAACTCTACACACATAAACGTATACATCACAGACACATTACATATATACATGGACTTTAAACAATCTAAGAGTTATAGGGCTGCTGAATGGTTTAAAGAAAAAGAAAAAGAGTGAAAGAAAATAAAGGCTAAATATTATATTTAGATATGCCGTCTACTTTTGTTTCACTCACCATGCATTTTCAAGACTGTATGGGAATAAAGAATAAGAAGTGGGGACATGTGGGAAAAAATGTAATTAAATGTTTTATGTGACGTCAAATGGCATCTCTGCATTTTTTTTATTGGTTTAATCTGCTTTAGTTCTCTTCCTAAAGGCCTCACATCTCTATTGTGCCATTGAGATTTAATTAGGTTGATCTTTCGAGCCTTAATCAGGAAGGCTTTTCCACGAATTCAACGAGCAATAACTTTACAGTGGTGATTAACAACCATGCATTCATTGATTTTAGTAGATTATCTTAAGTTCCTCCAAAAATGATTATCTTTCTTTTCGTAAAAAAGCTAGTGTTTGTCACTCAAATTAGTGACTGCTGTACTGTAAATCTAATAACAGAAGTATATGAAAATTAGTATTGTAATTCATTTATCCTATTCAGCTATCTTTCTTTATTTTCGAATGTACCTCCAACTCAAAGCACAAGATCGCCAAAATGAGATACACAAGTTAATTACACTAGCCATCTCAAAGACAGGCAATTGTTTGATTTTACAGCGTGTCATAGTTCAATGGGGTGTACAGAACATTCTCTAGGAAAATCATCTCTGTTCACATATACAAAGGGCAAGTATTTGAGTTCATTCTTTGCAAGTTAAACGATTGAATCGCAAACTGGTATGATCTGGTGTGGTAGAAACCGAATTAGAGCAGCACTGGCTGAGCCAAAATCACCACACTCACTCAGAAATCCAGTTCACTGTGAGGTCAGCCCACCATGGAGTTAAAAACACCACGGCTAGAAACCTCACGCAGAAACACAGCTGAGAGCCAGAGATCCTGCTTTGAGAATGTGACAAATGAGATCAATTAGCGATAGAAACTAAAAAACATTCATGCATATAAGAGAACAGACAATATTATTTGAGCTGATTATGTCGTTTTATGCACAATCACGTTAACTGCTGAGAAACCCTGAGAAATGTGGGAGAATGCAATGTTGATTTAAAAAGTTTAATCTACTCAAATCCTCCCTGAAAAGCAGCATCAGCTCTTGAGGAGACAAACATGCTAAATGCAGATGCCTCCATTTTTCCTTTTCCCTGCACAGATACAAATGTTCAAAGGTGCTTTTTCTTTTCTGTCTCCACAGTCATAATATGGGGCTCACAGAGCTGAAGAATGTGTCTGGAGCTGGGCGGCCAGGCAGCGTGGCGCAGGGATAATGTCCATGTTGCTTTCTGGGAGTCCTGTTTTAAAAGGGATGAGGTGGGGCCAGGCAGACTGCTGAGTAAGCTAGCCACTACGCGGTCGCCCTCTAGAACAAACAACGGCACTAAAAGAAAGCTTCCCTGGACCCCGATGCATTGCAACACTGAAAACAGAGAGCTGTGTCACTTAATGTGATGTGTAAGCAAAGTAATGGTCACTTTGTACATTAAAAATGGAATGAAAAGATTAGACGTTTGAAGAACACTATATGCCCTGTTCTACAGACAAATGAAGTACTTGAGCTTTGAGCTAATTGGACTTTTCCAAATGATCTCTAGATAACAGCCTTGATTAATTTCATTGACAAATATTTTATTTATCCCATAACATTTTTATAGTTTTATTCATGAAGTTAGCCAAACATCAAGCATCTATCATCAAAGACAAAAGGCCCAGTGATAAATTCATGACTGTAAGATCAGTATTGATAATAAGGGCAAAATTAAATTAGAGGTTACATTTTTGCTCATTTTCTGATTGATGGCAGCCACCAAAAACTTACATAAAACATACTTCAACACTGATATTAATAATGTGTAATATTAAATAATATGAAAAGTATTATTTTGTTTATTTTTTACAGATCATATTAAGTTTTATTTTTCCACATTTTCAATGTGAAACAATAGTCCTATGTGTTTTAAATTATCATATATCTTATATATATAGCTGATATAGTATAATATATAAATCAATCTTAACACGATTTTTTGTAATATTGCATTATTTTATATATATCTATATTATATATATATAGATATTATATATATTATATATATGATATATATTGGTCGACCGATATATCGACCGATATTTGGCATTTTTTAAATATCGACACCAATACGTTTCCTGTTTGACATTTATTTTGATGGCGCTGAGAATGGCAGCACTTGAGCACACAGTGCTCACATTCTCCCTCTTGTTTGCTTAACAGTTTCTTCTAACTGGATAAAGTCGTCTAATAATCAGATAGAACGGTTTAACAAAGGAATTAAAATGTATACAAAAATTATTATAATGATTGCTTTTATATTATTTGTAATAAAAAGGCAAACATTATAATACTTTCTTGTTTGTCGTCAGCATTCAGCAAATACACATTTATATAATTTAAACAAATCTTAGAATGACTAATGAACATTTAATTTCCACAAAGCTTGCAACTTCTCCAGTTTGATCCAAAACAGATCCAGTTGTGAGATCTTGTGAAGTGTGCATTTGTATCCTGCACGATCGCGTGTTCTCTGCGTGACGGTCGGTCCGTGCGAATGGAATGCAGACAGGTGGAGAGTTCAGCTTCACTGAGAATTACGCGATCGGCTACTTAAACTCGTGATTTTCAAATTATGCTGCGCTTTATCCATTTGCACAATGTCAAATATATCGGCTTATAAATCGGCCACCTGCTTTTCCAATCTATCAGCATCGCCTGGTCAAAAAACCATATCGGTCGCCCTATATGATATAATATCATCCTAACATATACACTACATATACATATATACATACCCATACCTATACATATATATAACACTACATATACATAATATATACCATCCTATACATTATCTACTATCCCATACATATAATATTATATAATATATATAATATATCACATATTATATTACATACATATATATATATTTACTACATATCCATATATACATACTATACCTATAAAATTAGTACACTATTAAGCGATGTAAGTCCACACAGAAACTCTGAATGCATCTTTGTTTATTTTCTCTGTCCATCCATAAAGACATTGCACCATACATAAATAATTATGTTGTAAAAATGACTCAGTATTTACAAGTATTCCATATAATACGTTTATATAAAACTTTATATTAAATTTAGATAGATTACATTTGGGATTGTGGCTGTGGGTGTCTGAGCGTTTGTAGTGAGTGTGTGCAGGGTGTGGTAAAAGCAATGTATATGTCTGCATTTGTTCACGTGTATACGTTATCTGTGGTTGTTCAGTAAAATCTCTAACCAGCATGGGCATGATGTTATAAACTGTCTTGAGTAGCATGGTCCCCAGCCCTTTGCAAAACTGATCCTCACACTGTTTGGGTCGTATGGCCCTTCCATGTGCACCAAATCACTGGGGGGTTGAATTTGGCACGACTTCTCATAGTCAAAAACCTTTATGGAGTAGCCTGGCATGACTCTCCTCACAGTCAAACTCAGGTAGGGGTAATGTTCCAGAGTCGGGGAATTCACAAAAATAGGGTGCTGACTGCGATTGTAGGCCCAAACTCCATCTGGCTCTTTGCTGAGGAGGATGCCGTGTCCTATCTTGCCACGGGTGCGCTGGACGGAGGTGGAACGTGGAGAGAGGGGGAGCAGGCCCAAGCACAAGCCTGTACCCTGAGGTAGGTCATAGAAGATGCTAAGAGAGGCGTCATGAACTGGGTACAGTCGGCCCACACGTGTACGAAGCTCCCAGTATGCCACGTTACACCAGTGGTTCTGAGCCAGGGAGGAGGGAGACATACTGGCATCTGTGGAGTGAAAAAAAATCATAAGAAACTTGAATTTCAAAAAAAGGACACAAACCAAAGTACAAATATTATTTAAATAATTTTTTCCAGGAAAAAATTTGCTATGTGCAGCATTTTTCTATTTAGTAAAAAAAGTATTGAAAATCTATTTATTGTAAAATCATACAATAACTATAATTAATTTAATAGGAGCTAAGATGTATGGGGGGGAAAAACAGAAACAGTGTCATTATTGTTGTTGTTGTTAATATTACTATAATACTGGATAGCAATGATTTTAGCAATGCTGCTATAATCTGTCATGTTTACATTTTGATGATATACTAACATGTATTGTCCCTATTAAATAAACTAATGAATAAAACAAATATTTTTTTTGTAAATAAATATTGAAATGTAATTAATTTAATCAAACTCAAGTTATTTCACTTATTTATTTTAATTTGTCCAAATTTGAGGCTGATTAGTAAAAAAAACAAACTGGAATCATAATTATTATTGTGGTTTGATATTCTATCATACTAACGGGATCACAATGAATTAAGCATGTTGCTATAATCAGGGATATGTATTTATATGCTGATGTTCATTAATGTGCATTGTCGTTATAAATAAACAAATAAATAATACTTATTATTAAATATAATTAAATATGATTTAAATATAACATTTATTCAAATAAAAATGATTTTAACTACGTTGTGTGTTTCTGAAAGCCACCAGTGCCCCAGGGGCATGCTTATTTCTACAGTAATGTGCTGTCGTGACAAGTAATGTCAATGTTTTGACCACTCTCATATCAGCTCCCTTATGCTTTTTGATGTTACACAGTACATGTGCACTCTCTAAATATCCAATCCTATCAGGAGAGGATTCGAAACTGAAGCAGCAACGACCCCCACTAACAGGCCCAAAATCTGTCATCTCTGACTCTAACACCCCCCGCTCCTGCCTCAGCATTCCTCTCTCCCCACGCGGGGCCGACAAGGGCCCCCTCTCCCCCTCCGAGGGCCAGCATTCAGCTCTCTGACCACTCAGTGAAGGCTCGCGACCCCCTGACCCCCCAGCCGCCAGCCTATCCAGTCTGATTAACTCAAACACAGACTGATGGCATTATTTTGCTTCACAGGCTCTATTGAGGGAGAAGATCTAAAGCCCTGGGCCTGTGCCCTCATTCTGCTCAGTCTCAACCCTCTCTGGCCCAAACAGACAGCAGAGGACACACTGTTAATGAAGTAGGTTTTGTTTAAGGAGGGGTACGGAAATACACGATCATTATCTCAGACTCTCTGGCCACTCACTTAGTAAGTACTTTCAAATATATTTTAAAAAAAGGTTAAGCAAGTAAAAGACAGAAAAAAAGGACATAATTTTCATAAAGATTTGCACAAAACTTCCTGGATTTTAAGTAAATACAATGGAAAAACCATGCAAAATAGGAAAACAATGCAAAAGACCTATCAGATGTCAATGGAAAATAATCTTTTCATCTGCTTTTCTTATTTATCGTGTCATATTTAACTCCCTTCGATCGTATGCAAAGACATGCAAATCACATATTTGTGTATGTTTAGTTTAATAAACTAAGTTTAATTCTGTAAGCAACGCTATGGTGTATGATAATGTTTAGGATTGTTCAACCTCTCCTTTAGAAAGTTCTCTGTTTTGCATGCATTACAGTTGTTAGTGCCTGCAAAAGCATTCTTGGTGCTTGTGCACCTAGCCTAAACCAACACCACAAAATGAGAGGGGGAAGGAGAGGATGGAGTCTTGTCTGTCCTGCTGTGCCAAATATTAGATCTCCCTCCACATATTAGACCCTTCCACTGAGCCAGTGAATGGTGGGGGAGCTTAGAGGGGTGATAATGGAAATGCCACGACAAGAACTGCCAAAGAACTCAAGAACACTTCCAGTATTTTCACAACTCTAGAACAATAGCAGCGGTCAAAATTGTTCGGCTCCAAAAGCAAGCCAACAATTTTCTTTCTTTCTGTGCATCTAAAGCTTTATTCTAACATAACACTTGAAGGGGCAATTCACCCAAAAATGTAACTTCTATCATCATTTACTCACCCTTGTTTAAAACATGTATGACATAATGTTTCTTCTGTGGAGCATCAAAGACTTTTTTTTTTGTAAATCCATACAGTGAAAGTCAATGGGGACCCCATACACTTATTGTATAGACAAAGCAGTCAAAACATAACTGCTTTGTGCTCTAAAGAATAAAGTAAGTCATACATGTTTGGAATGACATGAGGGTGAGTAAATGATGATAGAATTTTCATTTTTGGATGAACTATCCCATATGCTTCATTTTTAGGCATACACACACATTTCTTTATACTGAGGGATATAATTGTAGAAGTATCTTTCTTTTGCAAGTCATTTTGCTGCTCATTCCACTGGATGATGAATTTGTGGTAAGAGAATTGACTGCATATTGATCCCCATCTAAGATGAAGCTAACAGCTTGTGTCAGGATGAAAAAGCAAAATGATTTCTCCCTGTCACAATACTGAGGAGAAACGGAGAGGAATATGCAGACAGACACATGCAATCATGCATAAACGCAATTACAATAAATCAGCCAAAAAAAAGTAACTAGATCTAAAAAGCCTTAATATGTGCGTCCCTTAAAAAACAGGGGCAAATAATTTTCCAACAATTGATAGAGTCGTTCTTTGTCAACATCTGTAAAGAATCTCTGCAGAGACAGGCAGGATTTCATTAGTTAAATTGCGTGTTGGCCTGCGCTCTGTCAGGAAGAGGGGAAGCCACAGCGAGGCCTGTAATTTAAACCTTATTTTAAAATGCGACTGGCTGGCTGTGCCAAGGCTTGCATTGCAAAACTCAGCAGGAAGCAACAACATGAAAATAATGGAGGAAAGAACGTATGTGACACACCAAAAGAGGATCTTGTTCCTTGTCTCCAGAGCTCTATATGCTGGGTAATAATAAGCACAGTGCTGTGAGACACACAGCAGATAAGAGCTCAGGAGGCCCCGAGTCCCCCAGTCAGCATCCTGACAAAACTGCCCATTGTTGCTCATAATCTAATTTTGACTCAGTGCTGAAAAGTTGGTGGATGACGTCTAAGAAGTTTTAGCTACTTGCATACGGCACATCTAGATATCACATTCAAACTGGAGAAAGTCAACAATTATGTTAATGAATCTCCAGAGAAAAGTGTAACATGTATTCATCATCTTAAAAATATCCTTGAACGTAGAAGTGACAAAATAGAGAGAACCATAAATCATATGGCTACATAACACTACAGAAACAAAAGCAACGAATGAAAGCAACAACGTCACTACTTCAAGAACCATTAAATAAGCACTGAGAGTTTATGTTTGGACTTGGAGGTGAATGTATGCATGTATGTATGTATGTATGTATGTGATAAGATAGAGAAGGAATGCTGACCAAATGCTAACAAAAATAACATGGATAAGCTAACCGTTTGATATGACGCACTCTGCAACAGCAATTGCAACGCCGCACCTTAGTCCAAACCAAAGCATCACATTCAGTAAACACACTAACATTATTTATTAAAAAAAAGGAGACTGTTTTTGAAAGAAGTCTCTTATGCCAACCATGTCTGCATTTTTAATTTTAAAAATAGTAAAAGCAGAAATACTGTGAAATATTATTACAATATGAAACAAATATTCTATATTTATATACTTTAAATTATTTTTATGCATTTAAAATTGATTATATTGACATTTATTCCTGTGATGGCAAAGCTGAATTTTCAGCAGCATTACATTTGGTGCTTATTATTAATGCTGAAAATGGTTGTTCTGGTTAATATTTTTGTGGAAACTTTGATTCGATGAACAGAACGTTCAAAAGAATAGCATTTATTTGAATGAGAAATCTTTTGCAACCTTTTAAGTGTAGAATAAGCCATTTGATTTACTGAACACACTTTTTCCCCTTTTAAATGCATTAATTTACTTAAGACTTGCACACCAACCTGCATAGTCCAGCGACATGCCACCGAGTGAACAAGTGGCTTCGGTTTCTATGTAAGGCAGCACTGGGAGGGAAGAATCTGCAAAATTACAAGACGAAAAATTTAACCTTTTCTCCAATTGACTGCTGATAAAAACATGACATACAGGGTTAAAATGTCATTTGTTATTTCAAGGAATCTTTGCTTACTTAAAGTGAGAAAGACTAAATTACTTACTCAGTGGCCT
Organism: Sinocyclocheilus anophthalmus; assembly: GCA_018155175.1. Taxonomy (NCBI): domain Eukaryota; kingdom Metazoa; phylum Chordata; class Actinopteri; order Cypriniformes; family Cyprinidae; genus Sinocyclocheilus; species Sinocyclocheilus anophthalmus. The sequence goes on from JADLZN010004767.1 coordinate 56,170, forward strand.
GTGTTCTGGTAAGGGGGAGAAATGGGAGTAGGGAGGAGGCGGTGTGTCTGAAAATAGGGAGAACTGAGTTAGAGTTTTCTTTAAATTGAGCATCGCTTTAAAACTGAACACATCTCTGACTTTTCAAGGCTATATGAGCAGACCTAGAGCAAGAGATCTAATACTGTAACAGTGCTTGGCACAGTTTCTCCAGAATTTCTATAGCAAATGAGAATGTTTCCAGCTGGTATGGAAATTACAGGTGAAGAAGAGCATCCATCAAAAGACAATGGATGTGTCGTCATGTGCCAGGAATGCATGGAATCCAATCAAAAGTGACCTGTTCTGAATTACATTATAACAGTGGGTGTAAACACTGCAATTTTGCTAACGCAGAGAATGAAAACTTCATGGAAAACAATTAATGTATCAAACTTTGCTTTAAAACTATTAACCATTAATTATTAGTATCAGTGCTAATGGAGTGTAGTGACATTTTGTATGCATGTCAAGGTCTCATGCACTACAGTGCAATTCATACTGCTTTAGACATTTACTTCTGATTTATGGTTATGCATTCACTAAACCAACATGTTATGTTTTCAGTGTATTCTTTCTTGACCCTCTTCAAAGATTATTGTTCAATCAATTCTTTATCTGCAACTGTTCATTTATATACACAATGTTAGGGTAGTGTTTTTTGTGAATAGGGAGGGAGCAGAGAAATTGAGAATCCCAGAGGGATTCTAGTTGGGAATTCCACTTCCTGAACAGGAGTATCACTGTCCAACTCCCCTCCCTATCATTCACCCATGCTTCAAGTAAAAATCACATTTATATTAGTATTTATATTAGTTTTTCCTGATTTGATGCTACAGAAAACACGTAAGAGGGTTTGCTGGTCTTCGCTAATTTGAAATGGTCTTATATGGTTTAAGATGGTCTCCTGGCCTGGGTAAACATGGACTTCCAAAAAGTGCCCAAAACTCCTCTAGAAGCATCAAACAGACCAGCCTGGATTGGTTGGGAGACCAACTAAGACCAGCAAACAGGTTCTGCTTTTTTCAGCAGGGCTGAAAACACACTTCAAATGGACAGCAAAGCCATTATAGCCTTGACTAAAAACATTCAGAGGTTTCCTTACCATCCTTGACTGGTCCACTGACGCGGCTGTAGTGATGAGGGTTGCAGCAGAGGGTCTGGCTGTCCTCTGCCCTGAAGCTCTGACAGTGACTGAGCGGTTTGAGGAGAGAGGAGAGCCGCAGGTCCGGCCAGCGGAAAAGTCGACACAGCAGGTACTGTGGAGACACCAGCTGACCCCCAATTCGCACTTCAGTATGTGAAACCAGAACACATCCACTTGGCATCCCGCCTTGAGACTCCACAGCTCCCAGTAAAACATCCAGAGACTTCTCTTTCAACTTTTTGAGAAACGCATAAGTGCACTTCTTGAGTTCTTGCTCGGTCACGGCACCATTTTCCCCTTCCCTGCCACTCAAACTGCTATAGTTGTTGTGATTCCTATGTTCTAGGCGACAAGCCAGTCTGTTTTTGCCTCTGGAGAGGTCTCTAAACAAACAGCATGTTACCGTCCTGCCCTCGCTGAGGGGTCCATCGTGCTCAATAAGGATCCCCGGTTCCTCTACGCGTTTGCTGCAGGAGCCTGCATTGTTTCCCGGTGCGTATTCCGTTCTGGGGATCTTCTCGGGATTGCTGTCACTCCAGTCATCTGGACCACCATCGCCCCCTTCTTTACTTGCGGTGACCAAACGGCTTCTCCAGAGTCGCCGAACCAGACCCGTGCGTCTCGTCCTGAACATACGACAATTTAAACAGTTAGCATCCGTTTTTCCTATGTTTGGTCAGAACCGCGGAGACTCCAAACGCTCGTGCGCTCGCTGTGCGACATCAATGATCTGTGTTTACATGCACAGCCAAGCAGAGCCTGAGCAAAGCCCAACATTAGACTCCGCTGCTACAATATATCGGCACTGTAGCAAATGGATGGCTATAATAGTGATAGTGCACTACGTGAGGAGCGGTGCATCCAGTCTGTAAACATTCCCCAACAATATGAGAAACTTCTTGTTGAACAATACGAAATGCACGATGTGCAGAAAAAAATCTTCGATAATCTCCGAAACAGACCTTTTTTTCCAAAAAAAACCTTCTGCAGCAGTTTAATGACGCCGAGCACATGAATGGATCTCACTATAATCCTTATTCATGTTCCACGCGCTCCTCGCGGAAGAAAATTATTGTGTTGAGACGGCAAAGTGGTCGTTCCGGGTGGATAGACGGACGTGGGATGTCTTGAGGTTTCGTTCCGTGTTTCGAGCGAGATTAATGGGATTCTTCGATGGTCTTTCGCCGTTTCACTCTCTTTCTTCTTCAGATACACACACACGGGGCCCCTGAGGAGAGCAGTGGAGCCATTGGTTGATTCCCATCATGTGCTCGTCTAGACACTTTGGCGGCTGCGAGCCGCGCTGATTGTTGCGCAAACACAGTATCAAGTTTCTAACTCTTAAAGGAGCAACATGTCCCTGTGTGTGTGTGTGTGTGTGCTGTGGCAGCGCCAGAACATCAAAATGTTACTGCTGCATTGATTGTGAAAGAAAAAAAAAAACCATTTCAAGACACCAAAATGTTAGCTACTGCTTTCATGTTTGTGATTGTGCACGAAAAAACGTATTACAATAACTACAAATAATGAAATCGCCTAGAATAATACCCCTTTTTTATCATTAATTTATGTAGTTATGTTTTATTATTTTAAAATAATAGAAATACTACTAGTAGTATTACCACCACACTATTTTAATTGTTGTGCATATTATATAATTCATATAGTATAATTTGTGTGTGGTGTACAAACACCAAACGCCAGTACATTGCAATGATATAATATATATCTATATATATATATTATATATATATATAATCTATATATATCTCTATGATCTATATATAATACCTTTTTTCTGCACTGTTGATGATATACAGTGCCATGAAATATTTTTGGCCCCCTTCTGTTTTTTTTTATTTTTTGCATATTTGTAACACTTAAAAGATTCAGATCATCAAACAATTTTAATATTACACAAAGATAATGCAATTAAATACAAAATGCAGTTTTTAAATGATTTTTTTATTTTATTAAGGGAAAAAAGCTGTCTAAACCTACCTGGCCTGACGTGAAAAAATGATTGCCCCTCCTCTTAAATCATGAAAGAACTGTGATTAACCACATTATTTTAGAAAGCTGAGATAAATTTCACTAGCCATACGCAGGCCTGATTACTGCCAGACCTATTGAATCAATAAATCACTTAAACAGAACCCGTCTGATAAAGTGAAGTGTGCTTAAATAGCAACACATCATGCCGCGATCTAAAAAAATTCAAGAACAGATGAGAAACAAAATAGTTGACGTATCAGTCTGGAAAGGATTATAAATCCATTTCTAAGGCTTTGGGACTCCAGCAACCATGGTCAGAGCCATTATCCACAAAAAAAAAAAACTTGGAACAGTGGCGAACCTTCCCAGGGGTGGCCGGCCTACCAAAATTACTCCAAGAGCGCAACGATGACTCATCCAAGAGGTAATAAAAGAACCCAGAACAACATCTAAAGAACTGCAGGCCTCACTTGTGTTCAGTGTTCATGATTCAACAATAAGAGAGAGACTGGGCAAAATCGGCATCCATGGGAGAGTTCCAAGGCCAAAATCATTGCTGACCAAAAAGAACACAAAGGCTTGTCTCTCATTTGCCAAAAAAATATCTTGATTATCCCAAAGACTTTTGGGAAAATACTCTGTGGTCTGACGAGACAAAAGTTGAACTTTTTTTGGAAGGTGTGTGTCCCATTACGTCTTGCGTAAAAGTAACACTGCATTTCAGATAAAGAACATCATACCAACAGTAAAATTTGGTGGTGGTAGTGTGATGGTCTGGGGCTGCTTTGCAGCTTCAGGACCTGAATGACTTGCCATAACTGATAGAACCATGAATTCTGCTCTCTATCAGAAAATCCTGAAGGAGAATGTCCGGCCATCAGTTTGTGACCTCAAGCTCAAGCGCACTTGGTTTATGTAGCAGGACAATGATCCCAAACACACACCAGCAAGTCCACCTCTGAATGAACTCAGAAAAACTAAATTAAGGTTTTGGAGTGGCCTAGTCAAAGTCCTGACCTGAATCCTTTTGAGATGCTGTGGCATGACCTTAAACATTCCATTCATGCTCAAAAACCCTCCAATGTAGCTGAATGAAAACAATTCTGCAAAGAAGAGTAGGCCAAAATTCCTGTGAAAGACTCATTGCCATTTATCGCAAATGCTTGATTGCAGTTGTTGCTGCAAAGGGTGGCACAACCAGTTATTATATTTAGGGGGCAATTACTTTTTCACGTAGTGCCAGGCAGGTTTGGACAGCTTTTTTCCCTTAATAAATAAAATCATTATTTAAAAACTGCAGTTTGTATTATCTTTGTGTAATATTAAAATTTAGTTTGATCTGAATCTTTTAAGTGTGGCAAATATGCAAACAATTAAAAAAACTGGAAGGGGGCAAAAACTTTTTCACACCACTGTAGATATATAGAATGATGAAAACCCTTGTTGCAAATTGTCAATATCAAGAGCAAGAATCCTTGGGCTTTCTCCCTTCACTTATCATAGAGGTGATAACTGTTGTAGCCTGGCGTCAGGCTAATAATTGCAGCTACTCCCATTAAGTCTCTTAGATAGTCTATCAGCAGAAGTCTGGAGCAGAGACAGAGAGACCAGCACCAAACCACCCCCCAAAATAACCCCAGTCCATCCAGTCCGGACAGACGTGGTCTTGTTGATGGGTTTTTTTTTTTTTTTTTTTTCCCCCCCCCCCCCCCCCCCCCCCCCCTATCCAGACCCAACAGGAATAGCATGTCAACGAGCCCCTTATTCCTAATGGACCTTAGGGAGAGAGGCGAGACAGTGGGAGACAGAAAAAGAGAGGCCTTTCCTCGTGTCCATACTCCATTCTGGATGGCGCTAGTTCCATGAATACTGCCAAAATGCTCTAGAGACAAAAACAAAGTCAAAATACATTCAGATGACACAAGTGCAACTAATATAGGCTGAAGACTGGATGAGTTGATGAAAACATCTCAAACTCAATTGAATGCACAATTCGACAATGTAAAGAAGCTGTGTGGTAAAGACCTGATTTCTGACTGCTGGTGTGGCCTATGGTAGCAGGAAGTCGTAGCCACAGACAGACATTAGCAGTGTAATCTGTCTCCTGTGGAAGGTTCTGGCAGTCAAAACAAGAGTTTCGGCAAGGAAAACCTCATTTATGGTGAAGACAAGGAGACAGCCAGAGACTTAAATGAATGTCTGCTGTGTAAATGTGATGCTTCTACGTGGCAGTATGTGCATATGAAAAAAACTGAATATCCTTAACAAAAGCAGAATGTGAAGTTACTCTTACTCCTTTGGAAATTTTAATATTATGGCTACAGTATTTTACTTTTAGGAAATATTTACTGTAAAAATATTTTCTGTACTTGACAATATTACCTAACATTAACAATGACAAATGCATTTCTTACAGTAGTTATTCATCTTTGTTGACAATACAGATTACAGTTGTTCATTATTAGCTCAGGTCAATAAATATTTTTTAAAGGGAGAGTTCACCTAAAAAATAAAAATTCTGTCACCATTTTCTCATCGTCATGTTATTCCAAACCCATAGGACTTTAATCTTAATCTCTGAAATACAAGTTAAGATATTTTTTAATGAAAACCGAGAGGTTTCTGTCCCTCTGTTGAAAGTCCAGGTAACCAAAACTTAAAAAAGGACGTAAGGCATAAAGGTCAAAAGGCAAAAAACAAATCTGTGGTTAAATTCAAGTCTTCTGAAGAGATATGATAGCTTAAAATGATGAACAGATTTAATTTGGTCTTTTTTACATTTAAATTTAAGACGTGCATACATATAGCACTTCACACATGGTAAACACAGAAGCTCAAATATTCTAGAACAAACTTCATTGGTTTTCGTGCGTCACACTCACATTACGCATACACAAGCTTCCGTGTTTACCATATGTAATCCGGTCTATGCTTTTGTGTTTATATGTGAATAAAAGCCTAAATTAAATCTGTTCATCATATACAGCCATCATATCTCTTCACAAGACATGGATTAAACCACTCGATTCATATGGATTCATTCAATTAGTTTTACGATGTCTTTATGACCTTTCTGGATCTTCTAAGTTCTGGTTACCTGTACTTTCAATAGAGGGGCCCAATTAATAAACTAAGATTAATAAATGCTTTTCCATCGTTAGTTCATGTTAACTAATGTAGTTAATGAACTTCATTGTAAATTGTTAACGTTTTCATCATGCTGTACCAACATCTTTGTTTCAGTGCATTTACATTGCCACAATAATTAACAGTATGTCCTTTCTACACTAGTCAACATTTGAAGTGGATAAACCTTTCAAAGTTGTCCTAAAGCCAAAATGCGTTCCTGCCTTAGGACAACTTTGATGTTTTTGATCCACTTCAAATGCGACTCGGTAACAGTACATGATTTGAGTTTAAGAGTTTATCCCAACTTAATGTTTTTTCAGCCAATATATAACATTAATATAGTGATTACCCATGAGCAAACGTTGATCAGCAGTAGGTATCAACCAAAAAAAAAAAAACAAATTTCTGTTTCTGTGAATTTAAAGTAGCACTTTTTTTGGCACATTACCTTTATATATAAAATAATCTTCTTCTTTATTCATAAACAATCGGTTATATTGAAGTACATCATTACTGTAAGGGCCATTATATTGTCTGTTTTTCTCCTGACCTGAAAACTGAGCCGGTCTTTAGTGTTTTTTTCCTTCCTGAATGAATTTGTACAGTCCAATCGTTTGTAAAATGATTCAAATGGCTTCTCTTATACAGTGTCTTGCTTTGCTCCTAATGATCAGAGGTTTTTGAATGATCGGTTTCGTGACTGATTCAAATGCCTCCATCCCTACGTCATTCATTGGCCGGCCACCTACTGGCATAATGCTGTAACCTGTAGAAAGAATCACTGAAAAACTAGACCAGAGTGGTATTGCACAATTATTACTGCTGGTTTTCATTCATGTTTTTATTTCATATTATTTTAATTAAATTAAAAATATAATGCATATTTTGTTATATATAATAAAAAAAATACATTGCACTCTCTAGACCAGCATATTCTGTTCTTTAAAATGGTGCAAATCAACACTAGCTCTATGATCTACGGTACATTGAAAAAAATCTGTTTTAAGCAAATAACACCTCAAAGAGTTGCTTTATTTACCTAGATTCTTTAAAAGAACACCAACAGAACAACCCACATTATTTGATTTATTCTTATAGCTAAACAGCATACACTCTTAAAAATAAGGGCTTCACGATGCCATAGAAGAACCTTTTTTTTTTTGTCTAAATGGTTCCATAAAGAATTTTTTTAACATCTGAAGAACCTTTCTGTTCACAAAAGGTTCTTCGTGGCGAAAGAAGGTTCTTCAGATTATAAAAAGGTAAGAGAGATGGTTCTTTAAAGAACCTTTGACTGAATGGTTCTTTAAAGAGATGGTTCTTTAAAGAACCTTTGAACCAAAAATGGTTCTTCTATGGCACCTTTATTTTTAAGAGTGTATCTGAGGAATACGTATTTCAGATTGTTTCCTCTTTGAATATACAACAGTCTCTGCATTGCTGTGCACCACTGACTCCTTCCATTAATTTTGTGTGCTTTTTAAGCATGCCTGTTGTTGGCTCTATGAGTGAAAAGAGAATATCTGAGAACCCGAGGAAGGAAGTAGGCTAAATACAGAGGAAAGGGAGAGAAACTCAGCGAGATCAGACCACTGTTGCTGAGCTGATTGTAGTCTAGTCTAGTCTCAGAGCGCCTGGCGCCGACAAAGCAGGCCATAAACATCTAGACGATAGAGAGAGAGAGATAGAGCTCTACTCTTACTTGTGTGAGTAAACAAAGAGTTCTTACTTCACTTAGCGTGCAATTGACTTTGCATTTGTGCAGCACAGTCGATGCAAATTAAGTTATCTTGTGCCTCGTCATTTCAGAACTATTATCTTCACAGTGGCACACAAGACTAAATGATTACAATAACACAGGTAAAAACGCATACAACTGTGGACCTCTGCTGAGATTCAAGTACGCTTCGTGGTAAAAAAGAAAGGAAAACAGAGACAGAGATGTACAAATACAGACAGAGAGATATGAAGATTACAAGTGTTTGCGTTCATCAGTAAACCTGCATAACCAGAGACAGGCGTGTCCCGTCAACAGTAATAGACTTTGCGTGCATCTGTGCCAACCGGTGTTTACGTCAGTGGGTACAAAGACTACATCTAATCTCCAGGAGAGAGATGCAGAGAGAGAGAGAAAGAGGACGGGAAAAGGGAGAAGACCGTTCCAGGGGCCAGCAAGGCTCCTCGGGGTGAGCTGAATTAAGTAAGAGATCGAGAAAGAGAAACAGAGAGAGCGAGGGGTGGAGAGGCAGAGAGGAGAGAGTAAATCAATGGAGGAGATTTGAGACAGGAAGACTATGGCGTCAGTACAGGCTGGAGATAAGGGCTTCAGTTCCATACACAAACACACTTGTTCTCCCGGGCAGAACAGCTACACATACTTTGTCTCACTGTCAACTGACCAGACACACACAGGGCCTCTCTGCTGGTGCTTTTCATCACCGCTCATGCACTTCTATAGGGAGTTTATGCTCCTTGGTGCTCCCTGACGTCCCCTGTTATTATGGTTAGTATTTTTTTAAATTTATTGTGAGATGATTTTTACTTTTTCCACTCAAAACACAGTCATTCAGGCCGATTTGTTTTGCTCCTCTATTTTCTCTGCCTGTAAACTCTCTTAATATAAAGTTGAACTCTGTCAAAACAGTAACAATAGATTGGCTGAACTCACATGCATTTCTTCCTTAAATAAGCAAGATCCACAACACTATAAGGTGAGGAAACATGGGCCTGAGTCTGGCCAGGGGTCAGAGGAACTTTTCCTCAAAGATAAGCAAGAGAGACAGAGTACATACTGAAGGGAAAAGCTACTTCTTTCAGGAAGAACCCTTTGCTTTGAAAGTAATGTTGAGTATAAGTTTACCAAGAATGTGTGTATGTTTTTATGTGTGTGTTTGGCTCTGATTTAAACTGACAAAAGAGCAGGAAAAACAGAGGAACTGATCTCCTCTACAAAAAAATAACTTTAGTTTTTTGTAATATTTGTATTCTGTTCCTCTTGTGACTTAAATGTTATTGCATGATCATTGTCAACGTCCTTATGTCAGCTAAATTACTCATAAATTACTTTCAAGGCTGCATTCTGAGGCATTGAGGTGCTATTTTAGTACCCCTTAAGCTGTAGTGTCTTTGGATTGAACATTGATCTGTGAGTAAACTGATCCTGTGTGGCTCTCTTTTTGTGTACTGTATCACAGCACAAAACATCCTGAATGCTTCACAGAACAACACTGTCTTTTTATATATTATTTTGTCTTGTTTTCCAGTAAAACTACCCAAACATCCTTATAAACCAATTGTTCTCATTAAATGTAGGATATGCTTTGCAGTAAAAAGTACTATTTTAAAATATTATATAAATATTTTAACAGTATTTAACTGACCAATAAAAATTGGGTGGGTTTGTAGACTTGCCAAAGGAGTGATTTTAAGGATTAAATAAACATGGTCCGCCGTAGTGTTCATTGAGAACTAAATTTAACACATCACAATCATGTTATGGTTATTTATCCTAAAATATCACACATATATAACAACATTATGCAAAGAGTCCATAACATGCTTTAAAAAGGTCCTTAACAGGAATAGAGACTGAAAAAGAGACATCCATTTCTATATTCTTCCTTTTTTCTGATTGTGTAGTATGGTCATGTAAGCAAAACTTGGCATTCTTTCTCTCCTGAGGAAGTTCTCTACTCTTTAGCTTACCAGACTCTTTCTAAACACAGCTTTAAACTCTTGAGAGGCCGGGGCATTGGGCACAAAGCAGTACCGAATTTTGGAGTAACAGTTTCTTTGTGACTGAAGATTTCTGAACATGTATCTCCATTGGAGAAGGCTAAAAGTAAAGACAAAGACAATGTTATTAAATGTAAGGAATAGATACTGTGGGTAATGCATTCATGCAATTTGTGTGTTTGTGTGTATTCCGGCATGTTTCTGGAGGGAACGGGTGGGATGTTTTTATGGTGTGATTCATTCAACGGTTTCTAAATCTCTCCCTGATTACTGTATATTGAAATTCCCAGCATTTGGCAAGTCAACAACTCTCCCACTAGTTCACAATTCTTGAGAAAAAATTTAAGCCCTCAGTGTGAAATGGAGAGAGGGAGAGGATGTGTTTTTGAAGAACGTGGTTTATGTCGCAAGTAATTGCATGTGATTCTTCTCCCAACTTCAAAGCGAGTGGATCTGCAGTTCAGGGTTGGGAGGCCACACCACTACCAGATCGGCTCTCAATTTCCTGTCCCTGCCTGGCTTTGAGCAGAGAGAGGATTTGAGGCAGAAACGTGTGAAATACAGAAGACAGATTTACAGATTTGTTTGTGTCTGTTACAAGTTTAAGCATCAAAAAGTTGAAAATTTAACTTCATGTTATAACATATAAATTAACCATTTTTATTCAAGTCAAAGCAATGATATGCCAATGAATATATCAATGCAGTACTTGTTAATTAAGGGTCAAATCAAGCAGAAGTAACTTATAAACACAACAACTGCACTTTCACTATTAATTTGTTACAGTTTATCCATCTTCATATGAAAGAAGAACATGCACAATTACAACTGTTTTTGAAGATGCCAGATTTAGAGCCTTACAAATCAACCAATCAAAACCGAGAACAGACTGCCCAGAATAACTTTTATTTATTCATTTATGAATGAATGAATGATAATAATTGTTATGTTTATTCATATTGGTGGGTGCTCATTCTCTGTTATCTTTCATGGTCAATACATACACAAACTCAAACACAGGGTTTCCATTCTGCTACATCTCACATGACTAATCAAATCCTTCTCTATGAACTTTTTTCCTTTCAAGCTTGTTGAAAGTTTTTCCTTTGCCTGTATCCATGACATAGAGCAGTAGCCTATCATATAATTATCATCCATGTGAGATAAGACAAGACATACATCAGGTGGCCCAGGGAGGACCACGACAGATAAAGCTTTATCAGTAGGTTCAGAAACACTTTTTATATGAAATCCAAATATGAGCTATCTAAAAGAAATCTTGGTCCAGACAGACTGGCCGGTTTATTATCTCTAGAGTGCATGGTTAGAGAAAATAAAAACTTACATATGCTCATGCAAAAATATTCTCTAAAAAGTTTTTTTTTTATATAAAGTTATGAAACATCATTTCTGTTTCTATAAAATGGTGGCAATTACAAGTCTCAAGTCACTCCAAGAGCCTGAGGTGAACTGTGCTCAGTTTTATTCCCTAGGTCCATGACTGGCACACCACACGAACACAAGCTCTAGATTACAGCTTCATGGTCCCTCTCACAGTCCATAGCTGGGATTGGCAATGACATGTGAATGCAGACCAGCTCTAATTTAAGCATCCACATTTATACACCCATAATGGGGTTTTGGAGCGGGCCAGAGACTGTCCAGAACTCTCTTTCCAGAACTAAGGCAACACATTATTCCCAAAACTGCCCACAGCACTCTTTCCAGAAGGCTATACATTATTGCTATATAGGAGAATGCGGCTTTGCTGATGAAACTGTTAGTTTTTACATTGTATTCATAACCTATAACACAAAAACGTCTAATTAATTTCACGGAATTCATGCATGAATTAAATAAGCTTGAAATCTAAGATAAGATAACATACAGGTATCTGTTAATTATATTAGGGTGTATTTATCATATTCTAATTTACTGTGCATTGGCAGAATGGGCAGCACTAAATGTGTTGCATTTAAAACGAATGCCAAAACAACTTTCACAATTACACACACACACACACACACACACACACACACACACACACACACCACCACCACATCTGAGTGTGAAATAAGGATGGAGGGTTTTGAAATGAACTGGTAGTGCATATCTCTGCAGCCAGGCAAGAGGGCTGTGGCATGGCTGTGTTATTGAGCAAACCACTTTGGCCTGCGTTTGTGTTTGATAGGATCAGGGGCTCAGTGGGTGGCGAAGGACTCTGGTAACGGAGTACTGAGGCTTTAAAAACTCCTTGCTGTTTTTTGGGCTTTTTCTTCAGCCCAGCCTCCACACTGAAGGGAAGGACTGAAATGTAAACAGCCAAACATGCTCGGGCCCTTTTAAAAGGCTGTTTTTCAGCCTCCACTCTTAATTGGAAACAGACAGTGGCCTTGTATGCAGAGGTGGGGTTAAAGCTCAGACGCAACACTGACAGGCTGCAAATCCCACTCACAATCTTTGATGTGATGTCTCACTCGTTTGGAAACATTTTTCAAGCAAATTAAAGGTTATATCTCTCATTATATCTGTATAAATGAATGCCATAATATGAGTATGTTTCGAAAGGGTGACAATACGTATGGAAATGAAATATTTACTTGAGTTTGTGACTATTTACCTGTTTATTCCACCGTAAATCTCCCTCCAAGAAAAATGTAGTCCATGAATCAAGAGGATCCAATCCGCGTGTGACACGTGACATATTAAAGTAGTGCCGGGGTTACTTACCCGTGCGGATTGATACAGTGGTGCTTCGTGTTCCCTTTTCAACAGCTAAAGAAAAGAAAAATCAACTAGTTTGTTTTCACGAACTTTGCAAAAGAGTGGAAATATACAGAGCTGGGTTAAGTCAGTCAGACGATATAAATATGTTGAATTTACAGTCTCTACCTCAGCAACAGCATTAGAAACCTCTTTGCAGCAGTGTTTACTAGTTTTTGGCAAATTAATGGCAGGATAACACAATAAAAAGCACAGTGTTATGAATGTAAATTATTTTATGAAACAAAATGAAAAAAATGTTGGTGCGTTTCAAATAGCACGTCATGCATGTATGCCATTGTAGTATAGCTGGGGGGGGGGGGGGTAAAATGAATGTAATTATATACACTACGCAATGTAAAAGTGCGTAGTGTATAGTATGTCATTTGGGGCACACCTTTTTAACAGCTGGTCTGAAATATCTGACTACTGAATGCCACAATGGACCAATCAGACCAATCTGTATGGCAGGAATTGTGTTATGTAATTATTGGCAACCCTTTAAATACCTCTCAGCTCACACTCACACACACATTGCTCAAAGAGTCATTACTGATGAGTGAGAGGGAAGTGAGGGAGTCAGTCCTGGCATCACTGCAAATGAGTTAGTGCTGGCTGAATGGAGGTGAGTGCACGGGATGCTTAATTGGTCCAGTGTGCATGAGTGCGAGCATTGGTGATAATTGTGGTTCACAGGTGGCCACAGTGGTGGCCTGTCCAAGCTTTGAGTTCATATCAGGGCCTGGGACAAAAGACAAAAGATTCCAGAGCTCTTTGTTACTGACTGTGGTCAAAGCCTCTGGCCGTCCCCGTGTCCACCTAGACATGAGTTCATGAGTCTCTATCCTGAAAATTCAAACAAAGAGCCTTGATGCAAAGAACATTTATGTTCAGATCTCATGGCAGTATTTACATGCAGAATAGTAAGAAGTATCTGGAAACTGTTATGCTTTTCAAGCTTCTTCTACCTTTAAATTTTCAATATACCATTAGATTTTTTAAGTGCATGAAGATAATTAGAACTGCTGAGTAAAACTAGTTTTTTGTAATTGTACCAACAGTTAAAAGTAGAATGTCTTCAAATGTCCACTGATTTCACATCAAAGCAATTAAAGAAATGTTACTGGCATTATAGCAAACATACCCCAGTAAAACATTTCTTGGCGCCTCCTATCAGATATTGTTATCAGATAATGGAGAAATTCCTTCAAACATAGATATTCCATTAGCATTGAGCATGCAGTCTCCCCAGGCATTTCCCTTCTTTGTTGACTGAAGGACCAAAAACATGTTGAAACAAGACGCCACACTGCAAAGCGGCATGTAGCATCAAGATTTTCCTGATAATCATACTGAAATAGCTTGTCAGACATGAAAGAGTTTGCTTTAAGCCTTGCAGGGTATTTTCTGGTGAGATCATCTTTCTGTAACATAGACCAAGCAAAATTGCTGAGAGTGCAAGAACATTGTGCATTGATGGAGTGATATCTATGCTGCAAATGAGTCAAAACAGAGAGGATATATAGTATGACATATGTTAGGATACTTACAACATTCAATTTAGTTGCAACTTAAAATGTTCAAAAATATATCTGCTATAGAAAATGGGGGAAAACAGGTAAAATCTGAATATTTTTAAAAATGCATTCATATTTTGCATGCTATTTCCTCATTTTGTTGTAAATTCAATGATCAAACTAAATCTCTTTGGTGTCAATGTACTTTTCCTCTAGGGCCTAAATCAAGTAGGTGGAGTTTCCCAGAATGGACTGACAAAAACAATGTGACATTCATGTCTGTTATTGCCTTGCTTGAGAGAGTGTGAGAGAATGTCAGTTTTTACTGTCACACTGCTGAAGATCGAGGGTCACACATGGATAGAAGAAGATTTCTTAGGGAAGTACCTAAGGATTTAAAGACTCTGTGTGATACTGTGTGAACGAAACCAAACCAGACTGAGATAATAACTGCCATTAAGGTGTGCTGTACTGTGAGGTGTGTGCTTGTTTGGCCCTCTGTCACGTAGTACTGTAATTATGTAACATGAGGACTGTAAAGTTTGGCTTATGGATTACAGTAAAGGCAATCACAGAGAGAATAGGAAAAGAGGGCAAACAGCTTTTACAGTACAACCAGTGTGTGGTATGTTTGTACGCGTAAACATGCATACCATATAAACACACTCAGAGAAAGAGGGATTCAAATTCTGATTGTTAAAACATGACTTACAAGTTGCCGTGTGTGGATGTATATGTTTTTGTGTAGGCCTATGTGTTTGTGGGATTGAACTCAAGCAAGAGGAATGCTGAGTATGGGTGGTCAATTAGTTTACCATTTCATCTGTGACCAACTGGCTTACTGGAAAAAAACATAGGATCCTTCCCATTCAACAGGCCATGCCACCTTCAAGGTCAGACTCTGACTGTTTGTTTGTGTGCATGTGTGGTACAGAGGGAACAAGTTTTGTAATGGACTTCCTGCCCTGAACTCCCGAAAAAAACAACGTACTGTGTATGCATTCTTATTTGTTCTGTTTAAATCATGGGTCTAAAATTTAAGAGCAAAACAGCTCATTTTCTATTGCTTACTCATACACTATACTGATCAAAGGTTTGAAGTTGGCGATTTTTAAGGTTTAAATGTTCCTATTCTTACCAAGACTGCATTTATTTGATCAGAAATACAATAAGTAACTGTCTTGTTTAACATATTTTAAATTGTAATTTATTCAAAGATGCAGTTTTTCAGGATTCTTTGACGAACAGAAAGTTCAAAAGAAAAACATTTATTTGAAATAGAAATATTTTGTGACACCATAATTTTGAAAGGAAGGGCATATTTGTATGTCTCAGCATTGTTTCAAATCAGCAGAATCTCTGTGAAATATTAAGTTGTTTTTTGTCTTGTTTTAACATATCTTTTAAATTGTAATTTATTCAATGATGGATTTTTTTCACGATTCTTTGACGAATAGAAAGTTCAAAAGAAAAATATTTATTTAAAATAGAAATATTTTGTGAAACCAAACTTTTGAAAGGTAGGGCATATTTGTATGTCTCAGCACTGTCACATCAAATCAGCAGAATTTCTGTGAAATATCAAGTTGTTTTTTGCTGTTCACTTATATATTCATTTATATTACAAAAGTAACAATATCATATTATACTATATTATAATTTCACTAGACTCCTGTCTCACTGTACATAACTGGATTTATTTTATTTTTTAAACTCCAAATTCTAGGGAACCATTTTCATGTAAGCAACAATAACTGCAGCAACAGCCGTGGTAACAGTGAAATCAGCACTAATGGGCACAATACTAGCTGTAACACTAGTTTATAGAATAAATAAAGTGCCAGTAGCTAACATAATGGTTGTGTCAAACATTTGTTTATAATCACATAAATCTCATTTCACTCTGCTCTCTCTCTCTCTCTCTCTCATTCCCTGTACTTCCTTCTCTGCGAGACATTGTCCTAAATCAGTTTGCGTTCTTTCTGCCCCTCCTCTGTGTCTACACTGGTGGGTACCTCCAGGCTGCTGTGGTGATCGTGAGAGAGATGTAGCACAATATCATCGGCACGACAGGGGCACAGCAACTGCTACTCCCACGACCCACAGAAATACCTCACCGGCCTTTAGAGAGCACGACAGCATGTGTCTGTCAGTCCAGCGCAGAGCTAAAGCCCATGTGAATTCCTCAACGTATGCTCAAATATACACAGATGAGCTCCACAGCTGCTCTTTAAAGGATTCGGATCATAGAGGAGAGGGCAAAGCCGTGAGCTCACAGTTCCTATAAGCATCCCACATCCCATCAGGGCAGGATGAAACAGTGCTATAGCATCCTGGGAACAATCCTGGAGCTGTGCTACAAGACTATCTTAAGATGGTGGTTGCTCTGACATACCGGGTAACAGTAGACCAGACAGGCTGACATTGCAGAAGTGTGTTTTACCACCAGAGGGCAACACAACGCTCATTCTTGCATCTGAAACGCTGTTGAAGAACTTTTCAACTTTATGATACCTGATGAATTGTGTAATTCCTGTTTGAACTTAAGCACAAACAACAATATTTGTCTTTATAATCAGTTTATTACTCAAATAGGTCTTCTGTGGGGCTGGCATATTGTTTGTATAAAGAGCTGGCAGATGTGGGGATTTTGTTTAGCTGAAGCGGACACGGCGAATTGAGCCAATGGTGCTGTTTTGAGCACCCCAGTCAGAGAAGCTGTTGTAGTCCTTCTTCTCCAGGATGTAATGTGCTCCCCTGTAGTTAGGCTCCTGGTACGCCACCCAGCTGTGGTCAGGAGAGAGAGATGGGAAATGTGCACACAACACTGAATATATATACACAGAACAGAATACATAGCTCAGTATTTTAAGATAAGTGAATTTGTACTCACGTTCCGCCCATTACTCTTACGGAGGACACTCTGTTAAGGCTGTAACGGCTCATTAGGTTGGGGATGTCATCATGGAACTCTGTCTTCTTTCCCGAAAAACCTGCCCTCTCAAACAGCTGTGCACGGGGAGGGTTGTTGTCCTAGACCACGAAACACAGGCAAACAAACAATTTTTACATTTATGATTTTGGATCATACCATTACATGTTTCAGTGGAACCAGTGGAAATTGTAAAGACTGATGCTAATTGTATCGTTTTTAATATTTTTATCATTATTGAATGTCTCACTTGTTTCACAGCATGAACAGAGGAGATGTGGTCACCCTGAGCACACCACCTATCAGTGCAGTTGTACTCCCCCCTGTCAAACATGTCCCACAGGTACTGACGTCCACGGAAGTTCTCATGCTCATATGCCACCCATCTACACAAGAACACAGGTCACAGTAAAAATGCAAAACATATCTGAATGGGGTTAAACTGGCAAAATGTACATGGAAAAGAAAGGCAAAAATGATTTAATGTAGCTATACTAAAACATAAGGTCTTGTGATACAAAACTATCATGTACTCACGCTCCACTCTCCACCTGGACAGAGTTGCATCTGTCGGGAAAGTTTTTTTCGCTCAATTTCTGACAGTCAGAGGTCAGGTCCAGTCGCCGACCTGCAAAGTTCCTCTGCTCGAAAAGGGTCACCTGGAAAACACACAAACTAATGTTATAAAAAAAAACACATGCACATTAATTTAAGTATTTAATAAGCATAAAATAATTAAAAGTATTTGGGAGAATATAGATACCCTGAAATAAAAACGAGCAACTTTTTCAGCTAATTTTCATGTTGTTTTAAAAACACCACTAAAACCACATGAGAAGAAATAAAAAGAGTAGCAAACAGCTGACAGAAAATTCCCTGCTGATAATTGATTCATTCACTATGCATGCATAAACTATAAACTATTGCCATCAAAATAAACTCTTACCCTCCCACTGGACCCGTAGAAGGCACGTTGGAGCACAGACCCCAGCTTGCTAGGGGAAAAAGTCAAACACTCTTAGCACATTTTTAAACATCAACAATCAAACAATGTCTAGAAAATAGGAAAGAAGCCAGCTCTTTGATTAAAAAATAAATACATTGGATTCTATTCTTTCCAAATGTTTATGATATAACATTTCAATTAAAGTTCAATTTGATTTGTTCCATAACAAGCTAAATGTATATTTGTGTAAATGTATGTGTGGAACAAATCCGTTTGCCCATTAAAGCACAGCAGTATGTTATTTCAGGGCTGTCTTAATGGTGTGGTTGTGATCAGAACTATATATTTACTCTCTTCCACAAACAAGTCATGGGTGTTGGTCTTTTATATGTCTTTATCTGCAATGATTAATACAGTCCTCTTCGGAGGTGCAGATTGAAACTCAAAAATTTGGTGTCCAAATGCACCGCAAACATACCTGGTTTGTTTGGCTAGTCCGGGGACCTTAGTAAAGATGTTCATGTCAGCTCGTGGTGGCCACTAAGATGGTCCTTAAATACAGCAGGTACATAGAAACAGGGAGTGCTAGAATGCTCATACTCTTTCTGCTGCTCTCTCTGTAGTCTGTCTGTGTATTGATATGCTAAACACATACAGTATGGTATGTTTTGTAAAAGCCTTTAGCTATATGTGCATACAGAAACACAAATGCACACATACAAAAGCTTAAACACACACACACACACACATCCATAGAACATGCAAGAAAACATGTACGTTAAACCAACATACATTGAACAAATTCTCCTTCATACACACCTAAACACACAACACACGAACATACACGTACAGTAAAAGAGTGCAGTGTCAACACTTTCTGAACCAATTCAACATTCTTTTCAACGCATGTTGTAACTGTATTCACGTTTGAACTGGGGCAGCAAGTGTTTGAAAGCACAAGGACAGACACATATACGTATAGCAGAGATCAATCCAGCAATGATTTTATATTATATTCATCTATATTTATTATCCTAGTTCAGTCGGAATTGGAGTCTAGTAGTAATATTCTGCACTTTATAAAATAACATTATATATGTACAATGTAAACTTACCTCTAACAGCTAAACTACCAATTATTATTATCTTTTATTTTTTTGCTCACTTATTTAATATAACACCCATCCTTTATTAAAAAAGAATGCAGAATTGGTTCAGAAATGCTGAACATTTTCACCTTTTTTATGGCATAAACTTGTATTTCCCCCTTGGGGGCCAAAATGCAAATGTATCACCCACACCAACATCAACTTTGCTTACGGAGTCAAATGTTCAATTCTATAAAACATGTTAGGAGCAGCACTTTTCCCCTCTCAGCCCATTGAATTTGAATAGTGGGTATTTGAGCCTGCGTGTGGTTCCTGAATGGAGCTCGGAGCTACTGTTTTGTGCTCGCGAGCGCACAGGCACTGGGCAGCTTTGTGAGGGTGAATGAAGTTCAGAAGCTTAGGTAACCTTCTGGCACTTTGGAGTGGATTCCAGTCGAGACAAATGTGAGGCCTGGAGCAGGTATATGTCTGTATGTGCTTTAGTGTAAATCTAGATTGAGGGAGAGTTTGAGAGAGAGGGTGAGAGTAGGGAGAGAGACATGAGACAGGGCAAAGCTGCTGGTTCCTGTGAACAGAAGGAAGCATTTTAATCATCATCTCATCCTCTCTCCTTTCAGAAAGAAACTTGCATCTCCTCTCTTTTGGATAAATACGTTTGAGATGTCTTTCATTTTGGCAGCTCTTGACAAACTGACTTACTTTTTGTCACTGATAGCCTCTTGTGTCAGTTTGTCTTATAGCTGGCTGAAATGAGAGATAATTCATCTGATCTGATCTGGGTTTGGAAATTTTGGGGGGCATTTTCGGCTGATTGCACATGGATTTTTACAGCTTTTTAGTTTGGGATGCATCATTGATATGCCTCAGCTTCGAATACTTTGGAAGCTGACCACTCTGAGTATGTTTTTTTTTTTTCCCTGAAATGAGGATAACTGACTTGAAATGTCTCTATATATACCTATCTAAAATCTGAGGAATTCTTAAACAACTGAAAGGATGAAACATTTTCGAAGGTGTGCCTGGAAGTAAAATGAGTCTGTTTCAATCTGTGCAGGTGCTACTGGTGAAAAACAAACCCATATTAGAATAAGAGGATGCTACAACACAGTGTGCTGAGGATATGCCCATTTCTTCTGTTGGCCCTGTGCATTTTTGCCAGTGAAGACTTTGACTGGACCAAGAACGAAATGGGATCATTTCAATATGGCACATTTCCTTCAGGTAAAGCCTTACTCATAACAGCAAATAACACTTACAATCAACAGCAAATATAAGTGTGTTCTTTAAGAACAAGTATTAAAATATAAAGAACAATAGGTCCGGTAATATATCAAGTGATATATCATGCAAAATATGCAATATGGTCACAGCACAGTTACAATAAACAGTGATTAAAGCAAGTAAATACCACAGTAAAAAATAATCCTGTCTTACTTAAAAGGATAATTTACCCAAAAATTAAAATACTGTCATCTCACCCTCAAGTTGTTCCAAACCTGTATGAATTTCTTTCTTCTGCTGAACACAGTATAAGATATTTTGAACAATGTCAGTAACATTTGTGACCCTGGACCACAAAACCAGTCTTAACCAGTCAATTTTTCGAAGTTGAGATTTATACATCTTCTGAAAGCTGAATAAATAAGCTTTCCATTGATGTATGATTTGTTAGGATAGGCCAATATTTGGCCGAGAAACAACTATTTGAAATCTGGAATCTGAGGTTGCAAAAAAAAATCTAAATACTGAGAAAATCGCCTTTAAAGTTGTCCAAATGAAGTTCTTAGCAATGCTTATTACTAATCAAAAATTAAGTTTTGATATATTTACAGTAGGAAAATTACAAAATGTCTTCATGGAACATGATCTTTACTTAATATCCTAATGATTTTTGGCATAAAAGAAAAATCAATAATTTTGACCCATACAATGCATTTTTGGCTATTTCTACAAATATACCCCAGCGACTTAAGACTGGTTTTGTGGTCCAGGGTCACATTTGATGTTAATGTTTGATATAAATTATTCATTTTCAGGGTTCTGTATAATGAATGCATATACAAACACATACACAAGAATGATATATACTGTTTTTAGATAAATAGCAGAGTGTGTATACATACATTTTCAGGATTCTCTTGGGGCGCTGGCAGCTCAGCATATCAAACAGAAGGAGCATGGGATAAAGACGGAAAAGGAAAGAGCATCTGGGATGTGTTTTCTCACAAAAGAGGGAAAATTCACCTAAATGACACTGGTGACTGTTCCTGTGAAGGCTATCATAAAATAAAGGTGCAATGATTTCCTGATCAGAAATATGCAATGATGTATGTAGATGCTTTGGTTCTAAGATCATCTTTTCAATGTATGTTTTAGGATGATATTGCACTGATGAAAGACATTAAGCTGAACCACTATCTCTTCTCCATCTCCTGGCCAAGGATTCTGCCCAGTGGCATTAAGAGTAACTCAATTATTATGCCAAAAACAAATTCTTGAAATGTTTTACAAGAGTCATTACCAAAAGTTTTTTTGATTGTTTTTTAGATGACTACATCAATGAAAAAGGGATAGAGCACTATGATAACTTAATTAATATGCTTCTGGAGAACAGAATCACGCCGATTGTGACACTGTACCATTGGGACTTGCCTCAGGTAGAACAAAATCACATACTGTACGTACTGTCTTGTAGCTTCTACATTTGGTGTGAATTGACTTAATGACCGTTAAAAAAATATGTTCTATATAGTATGAATATGGCTAGTGTGAATACAATTTGGACATACTACATCCGCAATGTTGTCACTGTCACGTGACCTACCAGCGTCAGTTACTTCGCTCCTCTCCCGTGGCATCATAGGATATTAAAGTATCCACTGGATGTGCATATCAGAATCTAGTCAGAAGTAGTAGGTCATTCGGGTACTTGTCACCTACTGTTTTATGAATTCAAGTACTATGAACTGTATCATCTTGCGTACTGTTTTTCCACTTACTATAGCTGTGAATTAAGCATATTCGGATGCAGGAAATGTTTTTAAATTCTCTTTCAAAAAACATGTATGATAAGTATGTCAGAGTACACATCTTTAAAAAGAGTATATACATCAATTTGATTTAACTTTTAAAATCATATCTGTGGTTTGGGGTCTGGAGGGATAATATGAGGTTGGCAAAAAAAAAAAAAATGCCAGTATGGTCAATTTCTTCAATGATTTTGCCAACGTGCTGTGAGCGATTTGGCAATGCATCAGTTAATGGATCACCTCAAACATCCTTGGGTAAGAATTGTAAAAGTAGTTATTGTCTGATATTATCTGTTTCAAAGTCTACTTTTACATCCTTCCATATTTCCAGTCAGTTGCAGTGGAGGGTTATGAGACTGGAGAACATGCTCCTGGTCTGAAGATGAGGGGTACTGGTGCCTATAATGCTGCCCACAACATCATTAAGGTGATCAAAATCCACTACAGTCCACTATAGTCTAATAACTATAATAAATGAGCAACAGAAATATCTCATATGCTAAGTTAGCAATGCAATGCTCTGATTATGAACAGCAGAGAAAAAAGCTAAATCTAAATAAAAAATGGAAATAAGCATGCATTTAGGGATGGCAAACTATTACGAAAAAAACTTATCAGCTATTAAAATCACTGTTTCTGATAAAAAATTCAAATGCAGTGAAATTAAGCTAATTTTTATCCTCTGCTGCACTGACAGGCTCATGCTAAGGTCTGGCACACATATGATGCCCAGTGGCGAAACAAACAGAAAGGTAGACAAATTTTAGATACTGAAATTAGCTTTTACCCTGTCAAGGCATAATGGTCCAAACAGGTACAAGTGTTTCTGCCATTTTAGGCATGGTGGGCATCTCCCTTTCAGCTGACTGGGGAGAACCAGTTGGGGGGGGGGGGGGGGGGGGGGGACATCACCAATCAGCGCGATTAAAGCCGTCCTGTGCCGGAAAGAATGTCCAGTTATTACTTGGGCTGGTTGCTACACACTCTTCCATGGAGACTATCCTCAAATAATGAAAGACTACATAGGCAAGCAAACCATAAATAAATGATAGGCTTATTTAGTTGGGGCTGAGGATAATTTACAATTATTACATGAGTATTTCTGTGTTTCATTTCTGCAGGTAGGAAGAGTGCCCAGCAGGGCCTAAGTAGCTCTCGTCTGCCTACTTTCAGCCCTCACGAAAAAAGTTATGTCAGAGGCACTTGTGACTTCCTGGGTATCAGTCAGCACTACGCGGACATTCACACAAAAGAACTTTACTTCCAACCATGCAAACAAGCTACTAACTGACCGTGACGGGCGAGCTGGTACGACCCACAGTGGCCTGATCCGGATCCAGAGTGGCTCTACTCTGTGCCATGGGGCTTCCGCCGTCTGCTTAGCTTTGTAAAGGTACATTGACACATCTCTGTAAACAACTATGCAACAACTACTTCCAGCCTGTGGCAAGTAGTCTGACTAGAAATGGCACACTGGCCTTTTGTGACTCAAATCCCTCTATTCTTAGACACAGTATGGAGACCCCGTTATATACGTAACAGGAAATGGTGTATCAGAGAAGATGATGTGCACAGAACTGTGTGATGACTGGAGAATGCAGTACTTGAGGGATTACATCAATGAAATGCTCAAAGGTCAGAATCAATATAGAAATCTAGGCTTTCTATCTTTAAATGCTCTTACCAGTGGTTCTCAACAAGGAAGCCAGAACAAACCTATATATATATATTTATATATGTAAACTTCATTAAGATGCCATAAATACAAAAAAGAAATCAAGATGAAATGATCAAACTGAAATCATATTTCTTTTTTCCCATCAAAGACTATTTTTATAGAAAAAACTTTAGAATTGTGTATAATTCATTTCAACACTCCCAGTTACTGTTAATAAAAAGATTTGAAAACATTGTCAAACAGTCAGCATTGTAATACCTTCAGCAGAAATATCAGAGGAAATATTTTAACCACTGTGATGGTTATGGAAGGACTATGGATATTGAGTTGGAAAATGGGAGGCCTTTCAGTCAAAAAAGTTGAGAACCACTGTTTTAGAACAGACTGCATAAATTGAGCCATTCGACCTGAGTCACAAAAACATTCAGAACACGCAAATCAAAATTGACAGAAACTTGATAACAGACTGAGCATGACTGATAGTGGTCTATAAAATGCTTTCTTTCAAACACAAAAGTTCTACAGAGCTCCAAATCATAATTCTCTTTATACGTTGATAAATAAAGTCTATACAACCACTCAAAGGAACCTTTTTGTTTTTTTCATTCAGCAGTTAAAGATGGAGTGAATGTGAAAGGCTACACAGCTTGGTCATTGCTTGACAAGTTTGAGTGGGATGAGGGCTACTCTGAAAGATTTGGCCTGTACTACGTGGACTTTGGCAGCAAAAATAAACCACGCTACCCCAAAGCATCAGTTCAGTACTACAAGCGCATCATCAGCTCGAATGGTTTCCCTAATCAGAGAGAGGTAGGACTTCAGTGAGTTTAGCAATAAAATTGTATGCTAAATTAATTTAAAAAAAAATTTAATTTGAGTCAAAGTGTACAAGAGTCTTAGCATTTTTTGTGCAATCTGTGTGATAAATATATATTGTCTTTATATTATGTCTCAGTTTACATCTTATGAATTTAAACTGGATAATGTTTACCACAGATCGAAAGCTGGAAAAGAAAGGCACTGGAAACATGCACCTCAAGCAACCAGCTCCTTGCGGCAGGTTAGTGTAACTGTTGCTGACTTCACTCCCCACTGGGCAGCACAGCCGGCAATGATCTAGCTGGGGCAAAGAAAAGAAAATCCTGTCACAAATTACATTTTCTATTTATAACCAAGCACAATATATATAGAGAAGGAAATTATATGGTAACTTTCTAACAGGAATTTTCTTTTGTTTGCCCTTTCAGCTAGAAGAAAGTCCAAGGAAAATAAAGAACATGCAGCTATGCCAAAGGTTTGGCCTGTGCATGATGAAGTTTAGGTACAGGGGCTGAGGATGTCATGTTTCATATGCTTTCTGTCCAGTGCTAGTGCGATTTTCGAATACCTTTATGTTTTCACTGAATGTATCTTTTATTAGTTGTCACTGACTTGCTGACTTGTTTTTCTCCAGATCCACTGATCAGCCACATGGAGATGGTCACAGAGATTGTCGTCCCCACTGTGTGCACTCTCTGCATTCTCCTCAGTGCAGTTTTTCTCATGTTCCTGCTTAGAACACGAATATAAAACAGACTGCTTCACATTTACACAACTATGTTTTTTCACATTGCATGTGTCTGTACCTTCTCTTTTTTTATTGATTATCATTAATCACGATGACATGCCGAGACTTGTTTACATGTAAATTCAAACAAAATGGTCCACAAATGTACATCTGTGTTCATGAATTGTTGGAACAATTCATGAAACAACTCTCAACAAATTACTCAGAGGATAAGTTGAGGTTTGGGTGCTTGATTATGAGGTGAGAAAAGTTAGATGGAAGTTTCTGAAACTTTTTGAAAGCAGTTATGTAACCCTATTAACAATGGTGTTTGTATATGTGGCAAACAAACAGACAATAAAATAAATACCATAATAACTGTTTGTGAAACCTTTTAAAATACTGAAATTCAGCGGGACTACAACCTACCAATACATACATACATTGCAGTATTAAGATCCACGTGTATGAGATCTGTGCTTTCAATAAAGTTTGAAAACCTGCATTATACTTGTTTTGGTATTTTGATGTGTCTACCTCTGTAAACTCAGGCAAAACTTTTTCCGTTTTGTATGAGAATTTTGTTGTGAAAGTCTGTATTTCCAGTTCTCCGCGCCGGTAGACGTCGCAGTTCTCCTCAGCCACGAGAGCAGCCTCAGCCTCAGCCGCAAGCATGATATTAATAAGGTGTGAGGCTTTATTAACATGTACACCTACCCCAACCCTAAACCTACGCTTACAGTAGGCCAGGATAAATACAGTGTTGGTAGCATAATCTGATAGGTAGCATTATTTGTCAGAACACATGCAGAAATGTCGGAAATATAGAGAGAATTAAAATGATAAAGAACTTAAAAGGTAATAATAAAGAAAAAAAAGAAGATAAATTGGATATTAGGAAAAGGATTAAAAGAAGGTATTAATCAAAGAATAGTAATGAAATATATAGTAGAAACAGGATTAAACAAACGAATTTGATAGTTAAATAAATAAATAAAGCAAAGGAATAGAGGAACACACAAGCATGGGAGCTGAACACGCAGCAGCTAGAAATACAGCTTGGGTGAACCCGAAATAAAATGAACAATAAAATAAAATATGAATAGAGACGGGACTATCATCCATGTATGTATATAAACAGTTGGTGGCGGTATGTGCCTAAGGCGCGGAGTACGCCAAAAATTCCAAAGAAGAAGAAGAACAAGAAGAAGATTTAAAGGTTAGGGGCATATCAATGCAATTCATTTGGGTTCCTGCTCATGTTGGTGTGGAAGGGAATGAGAAGGTGGATATTATAGCTAAACAAACTCTAAAATTAAAACAGGTTGATCTACAAGTTCCATTAAGTAAAGCAGAAGCTAAAGCATACATCAGGAAATATGCACAATCAGTATGGCAGGTCTATTGGGATGGTATTGAAACAGGTAGACATTTATATTATATACAAAAACAAGTTTGTGCTGGGAGGAGGGAGAGCAGGAACCGTAAGGAAGGGAATATTATAACTCGTCTGAGAATAGGTCACACAGGACTTAATAGTACATTGTTTAAAATTGGCAAGCACTCAACTGGGGAATGTATTTATTGTAGTCAGCAAGAAACAGTTGAACATGTACTGCTTCATTGCAGGAAATACAACAAAGAAAGATGCCATTTTATTCAGTCATTAAAGAATGTTGATCACAAAGACTTCTCTATAACTGGTATTCTAGGGGAAAAGGCTATATATGATTGCATCATTAAGTTTATTAAAGAAACGAAGGTAAGTAAAATAATTTAAAAAGTATTTTTTTTTTATTAAAAACGTTTATGTAAGTATTATTGTTTATTATAATTTGTATTTGTTCTTGTTTTTGTTTTTTTTCCCTCAACTTCTCGGATTGTCAATCCCCTAAGCACGATTTCTGTTCCACACTCCAGACCAGTTGGTGGCGGTAATGCACCTACAAGTTGGTTTGCCAACCGCCAATAAACACCGAAGAAGAAGAAGCCACCGCCGCTGAAAACTTTGGCTGTGGTCCGTGTTGATGATCTTGTGCCGCGGTCGGTGTTGAAGTTTCGTCCTTTGACAGCATTTATTCAGTAAGTTCGGTGGACCGCACTGATATTCAGTTTATCACTGAAATTACAGTGACATCGGTTGGGCTTGATATCCAGACACGGGCGAAACCGAGGGCGATGTGCGGAATGACATTGTCTGGCGCCAAAATTATGTGACAGTAACAAACAGCTCTCCTCTAACGTTACGTTTACGTTAATTTGTTCATTTCTATGATTGTATGTGCGCTAGGTGTGCTAATATAAGGATTAGTTCCGATAATTAAATCATGTACCATTGTTTTGTACAGTTTATGTACTTTTCAGACTATTTTTTTAAACCCATAAACTTCATTATTTTCATAAATGAGTCCGTGACATTGTTTGGATGAATATAGCGTGCAACGCATACTCGACCGTCTATTTAAACATACTGCAAAAATAAGTTTTTTTTTTAACATTGAAGTCATTGAAGCCAATAATTTACTTGAACGCCACTGAAAGTGGAATTGTGTTGTAGAATTGATCCTATGCTCCTATCTCTACAGGATCACGTGCACCATGCTCGATCCGTTAGAAAATGACTCTGACATTCCAGATTATGAGCACATAGAGGACGAGAGATTCCCTCCTCTCCCTCCTCCTCCATCGCCTGGTCAAGGAGACATCGAGGAGGATCCTTTTGGCAATGGAGAGGGTCTGTTTTTCATGGTGCTCCTATGCTATAAGTGCACACAATCTTTAGGAATCTTTGTCCAATTGATGCTATAGTAATGTGAGCTGTTCCCATGCTACATGTTTAGGTGAGGAGGAAGGAGAAGTGTCAAAACTAGCAGAAGTGCCAGTGGCAAAAAGACGAACAGTGAAGAGGCCTCAGCCTAAACTGGATGCAAACAGGTACTGAACCAGATGCCAGTTAATTGATAATTACTTATAATAATTTGTTTGTTTTAGCAGACAGTCTGTGTTTGAATTAACATCCTACTTTCTCATACAGTATACTCCCGAAAAGCAATATGTACTATATAGCAATTATTGGCTGCATGATGGTTTTTGTCGCAAAATGTAAACTGTATTATTGCACAGTTCTGTATATAAAGTTAGATATATTATTTCCAAATGTATCTATCTGCATACATATAGTGGGTATATATAATGTATAGCAAATCTCAGCAACCTGATTTTTTTAATTGTAAAATGTAACCATATGATATTATCACCCAGCTCTTTATATAGCTCTAATATACTATGTAGCATTTTTAATCTGCATTATTGCTTGTATCATCACAAAATGTAAAATATATTACAAAATTAAGATATTGTAAACATTAGCATCATGATTTTCTCTCTAACTGCTTTAAAACAATATTTATTATGAAAGGTGCTATAAATAAATCTGACTTGAGTTTCTCCAGTGTTTACAGTTCACCACCTCCTTCATCTCTTCTCTCTTTTAGGTTGATTTCTGAGAAGGGTCTTCCAGCTTTGCGTACTTTATTTGAAGATGTTAAGTTCAAAGGCAAAGGGCATGAGGTAATTGCTCATTTTTCAATTCATCCTCACCATTTGTGTGTGAAATATTGAAATACTCCTGAATTCAGGTGCCGTTGTTCTAACATTTATGTATATAAATGAGTCGATGTGAATACAGTTGTCAGTGTGCACCCTCTTCATTTATTTTTGATTCAGGCAGAGAATCTGAAGCTCCTTTTGCAGAAAATGGAAAACTGGGCCCATCGCCTATATCCTAAAATGCAGTTTGAGGAGTTCATTGATAAAGTGGAGAGTCTGGGCAGTAAAAAAGAAGTTCAGGTAAGATGTCTGGCACTAATGCAAAAGAACACTTTATCTTGAGGCAAATTCAAGCTTAACTAGGGGCCGCTCACTCAGGATTTGTTCTCTGAGCTATTTTTTTTTCATGTACTTTAATTTGTCTGCTTTTTATGTGTAAGTAATTTGCAAAGTTCTATTTTGTCTTTAGCCTTTAGTGAAGGACAGAGAATGGTGACATGGAGGTGGATGAAAAGAGGGGAGGAACGACATGTGCTGGTACCAAACTCAGGTCGAGATATCCAGCCAAATCAATTTAATAAATTGGTAATGCTCTATTAAACATCAACTAGACAATTGTCTTAGGCTGTTGCACCATGTGTCGCTGTTTTTTGTCTTTATTCCAGCACCAAAATGATTGGTCCATAAATTATAGTGTTAAATGTGTGCTTTAACATTAACAACAGTACATGGGAGTAGGGTTAAATAAAAAACACATAAATACCTGCCTTCCTGTTTGAGGATCGAACGTACAATAATGAATCCTGTTTGAATACGATATTTAGTCGTAGTGAAGTATGGACCTCCTTTAAAAAGCGCCTCGCACATTAAAATGTGTGCTATTGTACATCCTTAATGGAAGTCGTCTGCATGCTTTGTTAATGCTTTACTTTGTTTCTCCATTAGACATGTCTGAAACGAATTCGATTGGACATGCCAATAACACATGAGGAACTACTTGTGTAGGGGGTATACTGTAACTTTTGGCTAGTCTTGGTATTACTAGTTAAGGCGAGGCAGGTTATAAATTGGCATTGTAATTGATACTACACCATTACAGAGGAATTCTGGAGGTTCGAGTACCGGAAGAGTCTGATCCAGTTGGAGACGAAGGTTTCCCTGAAGACCCGTTTGTCCATTCTACTCCTGCTCCAGCCTCTCTCACGGAGGAACAGCAGCAGCGCATAGAGCTCAACAAACAGCTGGCTCTGGAGAGGAGACTTGCGAAGCAGAAACAGTTAGGTGTGTGGAGTCATTAATGTCATCACCATCATGTGGGTGTTTGTATGGTGTGTTATGATTAGAATGAAAGTTCTCTCATTTGCCTATAGTCCTGCAAAAAATCTGGGTCCACTGTTATGCATATAGATTCAGCTGCGTGAGTCTAGTTTTTGTATCACTATTTGATACTTTTTTTCCCCCCAGAATCCTCACAGAATTCCATCCAGGCAGATGCAGATGAACCATCAACCAGTTCTTCAGGACAGTTCCTCAGTCAAGAGAATCAGGGCACTTTCGATCAGAGCACCTCAGCCCATACGCCACTCAAAAAGTCAGCTGCGCTTCAGAATTCCCCTTTATATGATAATGAGTGTGCTAGTCCAGTTCCAAATGGCATAGTTGACGATGATGATGATAGCAATTGAACCAATCCTCCCCGTTTGTACCAAGGGGACTGTGAATAAATTGAGTGTTTTTGGGAAGGGCAATTGCAATCAGATGGGCTTTTCCATGTTTAACCTCTTCCCAGTCATATACCAAATACCTTTTGCAGCTTGTTGGCATGTTTTGTAATGCCAACCCAGGGCTTGTTCACCACAATGATCTTATACACACATTAATCTAGTTCAGTTTGCTTGCATTTTGTCATGTCATTTCTTTCATCCTCTGAGGTTTTTGGAATATATTTGCTCATATTGAAAACATTTTCCTTCATTTTATTCATAGGTTCACAGTAATCTCTATGTGAACCTGAGAATAAAATCGCCACTTGGCTGAAGTTTATTATAATGTCCCAATGTAAGCACACAATACTGCAGGAAAAAAGTGAGCCTTTGAGGTTATTTTTTTTTTTTTTTTTTTTTGTAAATGTCAGTTTGTCACCACCTTGTAATGTTACTGTTATGTTTATCCCTGTTATTTCAGTGTACATTATTATTTTATTTTTTTCTGAATAAAAATGTTAATGTAGAAAACCATTTATGTGTGTTGAGATTTGTGTAGACCTATATTTTGAAGTATATGACTTACAATCTGAACAGATTTTAAAACACTAGGCGTCATACACTAAATGACCAAGGCTCACACAATGCCATTTAAAGTCATTCCCAGCACAAAATAAATATCTGCCTTGTTGCTAGGAGACACATAACAAAAATAATTTTTAGCTCAAGACTGATAATGTGCAACTAATTTTTTAAATTAGGGCAAACATGTATTCCAGCCTGTAGCAGAGCTGCTTAAGAGTCTCGTACTTTAATTCTGTAGCATCATAGAAGAAAAGGAAACGTGGATCATAAAAATATTATTTCCAAAAATATATCATTATTTTTACATGATCTAAATGGAAAGCATGGAAATCTATAAGCCTGCTTCAAACTATATTTAGGTTACATACTGGTTTCTCTTAAATAATGTTTTTCATTTCATTTCAAATGAAAACTTGACAACACAGGAAGATGATGCCTTGAGTGTATCTGCAGTCGAAAAGCTGGTCTTCAAATATAAAGCCATTGACTTCACAGGAAACTTAAGGTGAAGAACCTGACCAACTTTCACTTAAGAAATCATGTATTGGACAAAGCAAAGAAACCAGTGTTCATAAGTCCTGAGTAAGTGTAACTCATTTTTGTCAGGTCACATCTGGACACTTCAATGGAAGTCCATGGCAAATATTACAAAAACATCCCTAAAGCTCACTAATCAATTGTAGAAATAGCAGTAAAGGGCTAAGAAGATGCAGTGCAGGTCTGTTCCTCTGTATTTCTGATTTGACAGACAGACAGATCCAGTAGAGCAAGTTCACTGATCTCCTGTAACAGGACATAGAGGTTTGGTGTTCTGCTCTGTCTGAACTGCCTCTCCTCCCTGCTCAGTTTGGGCTTCCTCCCCCTCTCTTCCTCCGCCTGGAGGGAGGCCTCTTCTGCCCAGCGCACCACCTCCTGAACCAGCTCAGACCGACCGCGACCAGCTGGCTGTGACTCGGGTTGCACAGGGCAATGGGACTATTGAATGTGGCGAATAAGCTACCAAACAACACATGTCAGCATGGACACCGTGACGGGTCTACAGGAATAGTCGAACCGCCAAGAGAGAGCCAAATCACACAAGAAAGAAAGAATACTGAGTGTTATAGGGGGAGGTATCAGACACACCTCTATGAGTAGGTCCAAAAATACAAAAAGGGGGTTGCCACAAGACAATGTGGATGTTTTGTATTTATATGGCCATATATGAGGCGTAGTAGCGGTGCTGAAAGAGGTAAAATTATAAATTTCACATTAACTTGTCAGCTGCTGATCCTGTCAGTATTCTGACAAATGTCCCAGCCTTCGGCAATCGCGACCTTCCATCAGCCAGTCATACCTGTGACCGACCGTGACCCTCTCTCTCCTTAAAGTAGGAGAGCTCGCGGCTTGGGAACCATACCTGTGGGAATAGATACAGTAAGTGTTACCGCAATCATGTCCACATTATATGCAGGAGCTACTTTTGGCATACACTTTCATTCAAGTTTGGGGTCAGTAAGATGTTTTTGTTTAAAGGGGTCATATGACGCTTTTTTAAAGATCATTATTTTGTGTATTTGGTGTAACAGAATATGTTGACATGCTTAAATGTTCAAAAAACACATTATTTTTCAACATACTGTACATTATTGTTCTCCTCTATGCCCCGCCTCTCTCAAACGCTTCGTCCAACTTACAAAGTCCCTCCTTCCGACAAGCCAGTCTCCTCTGAATGGCCAGCTGACCCAGTGCATTGTGTTCGGCACGAAACGCGCGGCAAACAACGCATCGGAAGATAATAACGGCAGCCCGTTACGGCATAATCTGAGCTTACATCTTTCAATAAATAAAGACAGAGCCCTAAAGTGGAACGAGTCTGGCGTACGACCAGGGTGAGAATATAGTGTTATCAGATAAAACACACCCACAGTGTTAAAGACCGCTGACTCACATGTGGGTGGGGGAAAAAAAACATGCTGTTTTTTTTACCCCTCTTCTCTCTCTCTCTCTCTCACACACAACACACACACACACACAACATGCGCAAAACTCCGCATTTGAACAGTCATAGCAAATACTTAAACTAATAACGATCAACAGTGAGCTGATACAGACAGGGCCCAACTAATGTCATAGCAAAGGTCATATTACCTGCCTCTCCTGGAGATATCCGACGGTTAGGCCTAAAAGTAAGCTTGCTAAAATGTTCTGGGCTGTGTAAGTAATGCCGTCAGGCTTCCTTAACATGCATAACATACTTATCGGGAAGGCGTAAACTCCCTGATGGCTTGACATAAATAACACTAACTGCGTTACGTGAACAAACCACAAACCTAATCTTAAATCTATTGCGTGCACATTTGATAGCGAGCGTTAAGGTGCAGAATCATTCTCAAACATGGAGTGACCAAATAGAATGATGTGGGTTACGTTTGAGAACAGCCGTAAATTTCAGGTGGGCGTGGAGGCAGGTTCGTTAACTATGATACCGAATGTCTGCTTTTGTTTGAGACTATTATCTTTGCTCCCATTCAAGTCTTATCTTGCACAATCCTGTAAACACTCCAAAGAAGAAGGAAACTGGATGAACAATCAGTGCTCATAGTAAACCCCTTTAAAAGAAATGATTCCCTTTTTTATTCAGCATTAACTTGTTACAAAACATTGTTACAAAAGCTTTCTATTTCAAATAAATGCTGTTTTTTTAAACTTTCTATCATCAAGAAGAACAGCCATAATTGGTTTCACACTAGTACTAATAAGAAATGTTTCATAGAGCACCAATTAAGCATATTAGAAGATTCTGAAGGAGGGCTGCTAAAATTAACTTAGTACCAGGAATACATTACAATTTTAAATGTATTACAAATAGAAGACATTAGTTAAAGTTTATCTCATCACATAATTCATTGGGTTATGGATCAATAGCACTAGAGATTTGCAGCATAGTATTCATGGTAGGCGGTCGCACGGGTATAGTCTTAATTTTTTAAAAATGGTGTAAATTTCTTTGGCACAGACCCTAAGTTATATTCCCATACGTCAGTCATTACTGGGTATGAAAGCAGAAAGTCCATTAGCTCGGAAAAAAACAGCATAGATCACAGCACAGGCCATACAGGCTGTCAGCTGTTTTGGCTTCTTTGTCTCTGAAGTAGGGGACATTTTTGTTTTTTTTGTAGCTGAAGAGGCTCTGGGTTGCTGCTCTTTGCTTTCAGTGGGCGCCTGTCACACAAACACAGGAAAAAAAAGTGTGAGTTCTTTCCCTACAATTAGTTTTACTACAATGAAGTTAGGATACAAAGTTAATGGGCTAGCCCACTTACTCCACTTGTTGTTTGGTTTTGGTTTGGTATTGTTGATGTTATAGTTTCCTCCGAGTTCTTTGTTGACGGTGTGACCAAGGATGTTTGCTTAGTGATCCTTCCTTCTACGCCAGCTGATCCGCACCATGAGCAGCCGTGAACTAATACATCACCTAAGGGTAAATATCTGAATTGGAGCGGTCATTGAGTGTCTCGATCAGAGCCAGAACCTGAAAATGACATACACAGCGAGAGGCTTTAGTGCTTTCATCTTTGGGTCTGTAGTTCTAGCGCAGAATTTACCCAAACCGCACTATGTCAATTGTGGTCTTCAATCAATAGTTTCCCCCAAAAATGAAACGTTTGGAATTTCATGCATGTTGTTCCAAACCTGTGAGTTTCTTTCTTATGTTGAACAGAAAAGATATTTTGAAAATGCTGGTAATCAAACAGTTGATGTTCCCCATTTCCTTTTATAGATCCATTGGAGTCTGGGTGTAGTCTGCTTGTGGAAGTCAATGGGGTGCCAACAACTGTGTTTGGTTCTTCAAAATTCTTATTTTAGAGGTCTCAACATAAGAAAGAAGCGCTTATAACGTTTGAATGACAATGGTGCGTAATAGAAGAAATTTCATTTTTGGTGAACTATTCCTTTAAAAATCATGGTAGAATGTTTTATATCATACTACTACTACAACATTTGGCCTAGAGCATGACAACACTGAAGCAACCAGACTACTCATGCTTTAAATACATCGTGTACATAATTAGATTACAAGACTGTAATGGAGTAACATGAAGTGAAAAGCATGGTAGCCGTAGGTGTTACTTATCTTCTGTACATGCTCCTGTAGAGAAGTAGAAGCCTATAGATCATTGCCTGGTGGGAAAACATCATTCACATTACGCTTTTCACACAGGATGGTCCGTGAGGAATCCAGCACGCTATGTTCCAGGAGAATACAGCAAGACTCGTTTGACCGAGATTAGCAATGCAGACACACGTAAAATATAAAATCACATGCATGCAATCTATCTCCGAACATACTGATTATATTATGATTCGATACTTTACCATGGGTTATTGGTCTGTCTTAATTTAGATACTACAAACTGGGGGTTCAAATGTTTAGAGTCCGTACTATAAAAAAGAAATACGTGTATTTTTTTTCACAGAATCATTCAACTAATCGCAAGCAACGTAAAGACATTTAAAATGTTCAAGATTTATTTTTCAATAATGCTGGTTCTTGAAAAAATTATCACGGTTTCCACAAAAACATTAGTAGAACAACTGTTTTCAACACTGATATAATAAGAAAGGTTTCTTGAACACCAAATCAGTGTATTAGGAGGATTTCTGAAGGACATTGAAGACTGAAGTTATGGCTGCTGAAAATTCAGACAGTTGTTTTACAACAGGGGTGCCCAAACTCGGTCCTGGTGGGCCGGTGTCCTGCAGAGTTTAGCTATAACTTGCCTCAACACACCTGCATGGATGTTTCTAGTATGCCTAGTAAGATCTTGATTAGCTGCTTCAGGTGTGTTTTACTTTGGGGTTGGAGATAAACTCTGCAGGACACCCGGCCCTCCAGGACCGAGTTTTGGGAAAAAAAAAAAAAAAACACCCACTGTTTTACAATATTACAGTTTGTACTCTATTTTTGATCAAATACATACAGCCTTGGTGATTTATTTCAAGAAAATCTAAAATTATTTTTTACCTTGTATCAATACTGAAGCCACGGGCCTTGGCACAGTTGATGAGGTGATTGAAGAACTCCTGTTTGGGTGGTGGGTGATGACGCAGGAGAGCTTGATGTGGAAAGCTCTCCTGTATCTTGCGTGCCACCCAGTGGTTGGCATAGATCATACACTCTGCCACAGTCTCATGAACTTCCAGAGGCTGTTTGGGCACAAGGGCTGTAATGTTCTTCTCCTCATCCAGCTGAGCCCTCACCTCCACCCCCTCCAACTCCAGAGCACCACCCTTGTCTCTCTGTGCACGGAGGTG
This sequence comes from Sinocyclocheilus anophthalmus, assembly GCA_018155175.1. Classification (NCBI taxonomy): domain Eukaryota; kingdom Metazoa; phylum Chordata; class Actinopteri; order Cypriniformes; family Cyprinidae; genus Sinocyclocheilus; species Sinocyclocheilus anophthalmus. Next base: position 92,849 of record JADLZN010004767.1, read on the forward strand.
TCTGGTCACCCTCGTCAGGGTCTCTAGGGCCTGCAAGAGTTCAGCCAGTTTCTGGTCTCGCTGTGAACCCTTGAGCTGGCTTAGCTCAGGTACCTCAACCTCCTCGCCATTCAGCAGACTCTGGGCCATCTCATAGTAAAGCTGATAGGATGAGCGGATTAGAGTACGTCCGTACCAAACTGTACACACATCCAGAGTTTCAGCATCCAGCTCCCACAGCACACTCATGGCATATCTGCAACATATTACAGAGCGATTCCCTGTTATTTTCTATCGAAGTCAGATTCCAGCAGCATATTAGGTCACTTTTTAAGTCTCAAAAAGTGTAACTCACCGGTCCACTCCTCCAAGGAGGGAGCACAGATCAGCACTCAGAACTGCTGGCAGCATGTCATACCTGCGGTCAGCCAGGTAGTAAGTGGTTGCCCTGGGTTTAGAAAAGAAAGATGCAACTTATTTAATGTATACTTTAGTTACTGTAGTATTAGATGTTAATCTGTACAAAAAAAATTTAATATGTACAAATGCACATTCATCACAGAAATTTGATAATAAACAAACTACCATTCAAACGTTTGGGTCGTAAATGCAACCATTGGGACACCAAGAACATATCATAATATAGGAAATGGCATAATACCATCAAGAGTCCACATCGTTGCTTACCTGTCATATGTAGTAGACGGGATTAAAAACTCCCAAAGAATTCATTATCGTTGGAGAAATTATCTAGTTGGGACATCCCATTTAATGCGTATGAATTCCGATGTTTTCGACAAACGCTCCTCCTAAATGCTAGCAAATAGACCAGGGTTGGGTTGTGGTGAAAGGGTCTAAATTCCTTTAACTTGGTATCTTTAGTTCCCAATAATAAGAGACATTACGAAAAAATTGGGTGAGTACAGTATCAGTTAATCCAATAAGTGCTAACCTGTAGAGTGAAAAGGTACTGTTGGCAAGTACGACTCATCAAAGACCAGAGTAGTCTTTATCACTTAGTTTAGGCGCAATATAGGGGAATGAAAGAATGTTATAAGCCTTTTCGAAATGATTAGGTTTTCGACTCGGGCTAAGATTGTGTGGGGAAAGTTAAGACCTATACAGCAAAGATGTTTCTAATGTCAATTTCATGATATTATTGCCACGATTCAAAGATCCTAACACATTAAGTATAAATATTGCAATGTAGGAGTATGAATCGTTACGGCCGATCACAGGAACGTTGCTGAAGCCAACTACCTAGAGCTTTAGAAATGTATGACTAAACCAAGTAAAAGTGGAGGACACATATCTCTTTTATATAACATGCTATTATTAGGTTCTCAGGAGTCCTCTGCATCCAGATTAGCCATGTGGGAACAAGACCTCGGAGTGAAGATAGATTAGGAATTATGGGAGCAAAAATGTGTAAAGGCCCAAACACAGACAGTTAACAGTAGACTAAAACTGTTACAATACAATTGGCTTATGCGTACTTATATAACTCCAGTAAAATTAAATAAAAATTATAGCAGCATACCAGATACTTGTTTTAAATGTAACAGTGCAAAAGGTACCTTAAATTACTGTATGTGGGAATGTGACAAAATAAAAGAGTTTTGGAAAGAAATTAGAAATATGATAGAGCATATGGTTTCGATAAGGTTACCATTAGATCCAGGGTTTTTCATTCTTGGCATTCATCCAGAAAATTTGAATATTAAAAAGGATAATCAAGTATTGATAGATATGTGCATTTTACATGGCAAAAGGCTCATTGCCATTTATTGGAAAAAGACAGAAAGGCCTACCATAACTCATTGGTTAAGAGAACTATCTTCATGCATTGCAATGGAAAAGATAACCTATATGCTTAAGGGTAAACGAGCTAAATTTAAGAAAATATGGAGTCCGTTTTTATTATTTATTGAATGTAGGGATATTAACAATAGAGGATCAAAATTCTTGATTTGGTATTTAAATATATTTTAATGTGCATTATATTAACCCCTTACAACTGCAGTTGTTATTGTTTGCAATGGATTATTAAATCCAGCTTCCAAAGTACGTACTGTATACCGCTTTGTTGATTTTTTGTGCTTTACACTTTTTTATGTAATAGAGCCCCGGAGTGTATTGTTTTTTGTTTTCTCTTCTCTTTTCTGTACATGCTTAAGGTAGGTGTTACAGACACTTTAGGTACAGGTCATTCTTGTGTTTCATAAAAATTTAAAAAATAATATTTAAAAAAAAAGTGACAGTGGAAAAACTTATGAAAAGTGGATAATGGCTACTGAAGATTCAGCTTTCTCATCACAACAATCCAAGGACGAGTTTCAATTAATAAAACTACCAAAATAATTCTTTACATTGTGTTATACCATTCACAATAGATTTCATTTTAATTTATCCTGTAAATAATAGGATGATTAAATAAAGCAGTCTTAGTGAACATGAAGAGCATCCTTTCAAAGAACCATTTAACAACCTTAGGCGACCCCCTGAAGATTTTGAACTTTAGTGTAGTGAAGTAATCGTATTCTTCATTAGTACGTGTACAAAATTAAAATCAATTGAACAATTATTATAAATACACGCAACAGTAATATACAAGCGTCATAATTAATACACCCTATATTTTGAATAACTGGCAACAGTTCCATACCTTGACCGTGCCTCCAGTCTGTAAGAGATCCCTCCCTGACAAGATAGTGACCTCGCAAAAAATGTGGACAAGCCAGCTCGTAACTCGCTATTCCCCCCAGGTCATAGTCCGCACAGACAAGGATCATCCACATTCGCTGCACAGCCCTTGGATTCGATACTGAAAACCATGGGTTTGTCTCTCTCGAGTTCCGCCGAGAGACACACTCACGTTTTCCATCGGCACAGGTTCTCTTCGGTGTTTAACTGGCATCGTCTCGCAACGTAGAGGAACATTCAAAACACCAGACTTTATAGTATAACACCTGTACCTTTTTAAGGCTTCACTACTTTAGGGATTCACAGCTTTTCGGAAGGCAAAAATCCCAGTGTATACCACTTTGTGAAATAAGTTTCAATAAGATGCAGACCATCATGACCACCCCCTGTGCCCTTGAAATAGGTGAACAGATGGATGCAGTTCTCCAACAGGATGGTTGATCCAGTCTCCAGACTCGGCCTGTTTTTTTGCCCCGCAGCCCTCCACAGTGGCCATTGGGGTAAACAGCAGTACTTTCCGGCACCTAATCCTACGCCAATCACTCTTTGATTCCTACAAACAGAAAATAAATTGGCAGATTTAATATTTTATTAGTGGATCACATGCTCCCAGAAGCTGCATTTATTTGAAGCAAAAATACAGTTACAACGAATAATATGTGTGAAAAGAAATGATGAACTGTTTTGTATTTTAGTGAATAGTTTAAGATGGCCATATTATCTATGGATAATATAAATAAACCCTTACCAACAAGTTGTGTTGCGGTTTAGAGTAGAGTTGTGATACATTTTTTTCCTGTAATAAAACGTTCACAGAAATGGCTTCGCAAAAATATTTGTACATAACATCTTTACTGTCACTTTTGATCAATTTAGTACTTTCTACTAAAGGTTCGAGTATTAACAAAGGGTGTCAACCACTGCACTTGCTGTAACCACTGCACTTGCTGCAACAAAGATCTGCTAATCTAGACTATTGGAAACCATAAGGCATTTAAAATGCTAAATTATATCTCCACCTGCAGAGCCTCAGCCTGCTGTGTGCTGATCCGGATTTTAGGGATGCGGTAGTCCCATGGAATAACTAGAATCTTTTGTGAATTTCGACTCTGTGACTGCACCTCCTCAAGAGGAGGAAAAGTCACAACGTAGTCCCTCCAGTTCCTCTGCAGAATACCCACCACCCTGCCTACAGGAAAGAGAGGAGAGAGTCAAAAAACAACCACAACTTATACAACTATCCATCTACAGCGAGGTCCAAAAATCTGCTCCCACACTGAAACTTTGGAAATGCTGTCATTTGAACCGTTCCATTAGCACGCTGAAAACTGTCAAATGAGAAAACTAAAAAAAATTTCAATACAATTTTCAATCAAACACATAATACCATTTGTAAGTAATAATAAAAGCATTTTCACCAGTGGTTCTCAGTCTCCATGTGTATCAGTCAATCTTCACATTCTGCTCAGAATGCAGACCAATTGTAATCATCATATACCCATGATTACCTGAGGGCATAGGCTGACTCTGTGTTTCCTCCAGTGGCTGCTCCTCCCCTTGACCCTCTGTTAGTGCCATAGTCCTGCCTTTCCACTCATTACGGGGCAACAGCTCTATGACAACCACGTCTCCATGCACCGCCCGGTTACGATGCTTTGCTCCATTGATCAACACATCACTATTTAGCTCTAAAAACACATGATCACACGGGCAGGATCAAAGGTAAAATACCATCAGTATCAATAAGAGCGTCAGTAATAAGTCAAATTTGAACGACTGATACAAGTATGTTGGTAACAACCTGTATTTTTGCTGGCTGAACCCTCATAACGGACAAAAGCCTCATTCTGTGCTCGATGTTTGTTCACACTGAGGATGCCCTTTAAGGGAAAGGAGTGGGTTGGAATGTAGTTTCCATAAGCCACTACCAAGAAAGAGATCTGGTTTAAATAACAGGAGTGAAAGGCACTTACCTGGATGTACCTGCCAGATTTTATACCAGCATCCAGCACCTCTGCAGGCAGGTGTTCAGTGTACACTTTCTCTACTCCCTCACTCTCTCGCTCCTGCAGGGACTGAGCAATGGAGTTGTACAGATCATGGGCGGCCTGCAGGTCCGGCCAGAAACTTAACAGGTACTCCTGCAATTGAGTTCACTGGTGTTACCAATGGACAAGTATGTTGGTCTCATTTATTGCACTCATTTAGTCACATTTGTGAAATGCAAAACAGAGTAATCCCAGCTCTTGACATTATTTTATGAGTCATAAGTTAAACATATGTATGGATAATGTATAATCAGCCAGTCACTATCACAAAATAAATCCTGAAAGATTGATCATACATGATCCTAAATAAATAAATGAACATGAAAAATAGATTATTGAAACCAAATATTTTTTATATGGAAAATAATAAACCACATCGGTTCTACAATTTAGTGGTTATTAAACATATCTGACTCCAGAAAGATATTGACAATTCAACATCACAGATTTCACAGGACATAAAATAAAAGAATATACCTGAGTTGAGATGACATACACTCCACTGTTTACGGCACTGAATTCTGAAATAGCATCATTATCTTCTGTAATCATGACCACCGGCTGGAGTCCAGCTAAATGATTATAGTACCAAACTGCTGCATTGTACACATTTCTGGAACAGAATGCACATAGTGATTTTTTTTTCTGCAGCTCAGGTCTATGACGTGTCTATGCGCTCACTTCTCAAAAAGGTTGAATTAGCTTTACTTGCCTTTTTTTTATTACACTTCTATTGTATATTGAAAGTCAAAGTGCATGACATTCTTTACACTTGAGCTTGATTCAAAAAGAATACTTTATTATACTATAGCCAGGGTTTTCAAAGTGGGGGGCGCACCTATCTCGGGGCTTGTGCTTATTTGTATTAAAAATGCTTTAAATAAATGTATTTTTTTCCTTGCATGGTTTTTGTTGTTGCACAATATACATACATTTTGAACTATGAAAATTAAAAAGCAAAATGTACAATGCAAAAATTAGTACAAAATGAGAGGGTGGAGAGGCGCCGTTGTGAATGTTGTGTCAAAAAGGAAGGCCCACTGTCTTTGACTTTGAAAAGGCCTGCTCTATAGTCTATTAATACCCTCAATAACCTTTTCTCAAAGTAAACAATGCCTAAAAGAAAGCGTAATACTCTATAGTCAGGACTCGCCTTGTATGCCATTTGTCCTGAGACTCGCCCTTGTCTCTGGGGCAGTAGCAGTACTGCTGAAACTCATTGGCAAACAGCACACAATCATGGCGAGGGTCCTTCAGTAAAGCACGCAGTCTGTTATATTGCCTGTACAAGACAAAACAAAATGCAACTCTAAAAGCAACCTGTAAAACTAACCCTTCCAATTTTCTTGAGGGAATTTTCCAAATGTATTCACACACAATGCTAGGATTTACAATACTTGGTTTAGTTAAGTAAATTAAAATCTGATGTCAGAAATGATATTTGAGGGGTTGACCTGCGTCCACGGGTGTGCTGAACAGTCTGGTAGGCTGTCTGGGTCAACACGATCCCCTGCAGCTCCCTGAACTCCAGTATCTCCAGGAAATCCCGAACCACTCCCACATCGGGAACCACATAGTGGGTCACATCTCCAGATAGCACCTTGCCATCTATTGAAGCACAAATGGTCAATATTATACTGCAAACCATTATCTTATTAGCTAAATTCAGAAGACAATATAATATTACCTCAAACACAGAAACTTTATGTGCAGGATGAACTACCAAACTACCACGATTTACTGTCTGATGTTTGAGTGACAATAAATACTTTTGTTTGGTAGTTCACCCTGCAATTAATGTTTAGTTTTTACCCTGCAGCCCACTACGAACACCTTGGCAATTTAATTGCCATTAGCTAGTAAATTTTTTAGTTACTACGCAGACTGATAAACTAATAACAAATAAATTTAAAAAAGAAAAAATATATATATAATATCTATTTTTTTTTGTTTTAAAGGGACAGTTTTATAAATATCTGAAAGTACACTCTAAACATCAGTCAGTCAAGCATTATAATAATCAAGTATTATTTAATGATAGAAATTTAGTAATTAGAATTAAAACTTGATAACCATGTATGAATGCATATTAGTCATTTTAACTGAACTTCGGACTGGTGGTGGTGCTTTTTTGGTCATTCAGTTTTTCTGTAAAAAAATTAAAAAGTGGGGAAAAACTAACAAAAATACTGAGCTAGAGATCTAGAGCTACTGGATTCATGAATATTAATAATTTTGTGTGCGTTCGCTCGAACTGATTTGCTGAAATCAAAACAGGGGCGATAATAGGTGAGCGCCAGCCAATGAGACTTCTTAAAAGCTGAAGAATTCCAAAGGAACTCCGTTGAATTTTGACAGCAAAATACAACAAAGAATATCGTTTACATGTAGCACGTCGACTAGGTAGCGCGTCAATTCTCTCTCTCGCTGCGTGTGTGTGAAACAAAGCGACGGCGAGTCGTGCGCCTTCACACTAGAGTTTACGGTACGTTAAATACAGGTGTGCTGCACATCCATTCAGATGAACTGAAAAACAGCACAGATCACTTCACGGAGAGAGAAACTCTGAAGCGCTCATTCAGAGTGTTCTATGAGTGAAAATATATCTGTGCTAATCATACTTAGCCTCCAACTCACACACTGGCGAGTAAAATCGGAGAATTTATTAGCAATTGGCTAATATTAGACATCATTTAGTCGCCCAGAGTGAAGATTTAGTCGCATATGCGAGTGATTTACTCGCAATGTAGAGGGTTGCCCTGCAATAAATGTTTGCATGTTTGAAGAATTCTCTAAGTCAGTGGTTCTCAAACTTTTTACAGCGGCATACCTCCTGGGGCATTTAACATTCTTCTGCGTTCCCCCTCTCTTCCACTCAGACCACAGTCACACCTTTTCTATTAAAGGACAATATACTGTATGCCCCCTTAAATTGATTTACAGGTGCACTTTTACTGTTATAGAGGCAAAGTTTTTCTAACCTTATTAATTGTATGTCATGTTTTATATAATGTATGAAATATGTTTATATATATTTTGTCATATTCTTAACATTTCATTAAGTGTATTATTAATATAATAAATAAAGCAATAAATGATGACAAATCGAAGTGATACTTGTAATTTTAAAAATAAAACCGTCAATAGTTGTCGGCAAGTCGCCACCATTCATTCATTCATTCATTCATTCAGTAACGAAGCAAACTGCTGTAGGATGAATGGGTTATTAACACGACTCTCCCAAATCGCATCACTAATGAAACACCGCTGTATGATGCTTGGAGATGCACACCAGATGATACGGATTTTGTTGGAACTATTATTATTTCGTTGCAAAATAACAAACATGACAATATTCTGTTTAAAATGTAGGCTACATTTAAAATGTAAAATGTTCACTTAATATTACCTTATTTTTGTTGAACTGTTCTAAAAATTAATGTCACATCGTTTGGATATTCAGGGAAATTCTCATTATTGCGCGTATTTTAAACATGAAAACAATAACTCGCACAGGGTATGTGTCTTTATCGAAGAGAGTTTAAATCGATCTCAATGTACAGAGCGTGTCAATATTTGCTCTTCATGCTATTAAGGGAAGATCTACTTAAAGATACATTGAAAAGCAGCGCGATTTGCTAAAGCAGTAGGCATATATTCAGCGGCCATCCTATCGCATACACGCTGCTGGTGTGGATGCAGTCAGTTTTGACCGCAAAAGATGAGGAAAGCTGATTGGATATCATGTATTTGACCGTTTACAGCACCCCCATTTTCCTGTTTTTACATTAGAAGCGGCATTTTGCTTGTCAGAAATACATGTTCGGTTTTAATGTTACTTTAAGTTGGGGTATTAAATGAATTTTGTTCGCGTACCCCCTCCGTCACCTCACGTACCCCAGTTTGAGAACCACTGCTCCAGTAAGTCACTGAATAAAGGGTTGAGGAGGACCACATGTCTGAACATCCATTACTGAACATCTACATACATAAGTTCAACCTAAATGAGATGATCGATTCTGATATCATTCCAGAGGGCCTGTTATACCAATATAATAAATACTGTATTAAGCCAAATGGCAAAGATTTCTGAGTCGATGTTAGTTAGTTAACAATTCGTAAAGCTATAACTAGTTCACTTTAGAATGTAAAGACAACATCATTTAAAATTGCCTGTTGTTAGCTACCTAGCGCTGTTGGTATACTGATCCATTCATTATAATAATAATTAATTATATACTGATAATAAACACGAGACGTATTTCAAGTTGTTTTTGATGCTTGGCTCATGTTCTCCCTACCGTTATGACAGTCCGCTTGACAAAGGGAGCTTCCACAAGGCACCTGTTCCCTCACATAGTGCTCCCGAACCACACGGACCTTTCTACCCTTCGAGCTGTTCAAATGTAACACTTTCTCGGTTTTAATTATGAGCGGACCTTCCATAACAAACCACTATTGGTAACATTCAAAAGCCAAGTTCCTCCATTCTTCTTTGCCATGTTTATCAAAATGTGTTTTTTATGTTTGATAGGAACCTGCGCCATCTACAGGATTGGAGGACGCAAACAAGCTCACACTGTTTCAAGTAGGCCTACTCTTAATATTATTTTGATTATACAATAATCAGACACCGGCACAAGTGTTATTTTATCATTTTATTATTTATAATAATCTGAGAACCTACTGCCATGTTTATTCTCTATTTAGTTTAGCGCTTTTGTAAACTAAAAAATCGTCAAATATTATAGGCTCAGAAGAAAGGTATTAGGCCTGTGTCTGAAAATTCAATATGGGAAAAAGCCAATAGATGTTCTCCCAGTTCACTGCTGTGCATAGAGAAATTGTGTCATAATGCTGAAAATTTCCACCATTTTGCATATACAGGTTTTGACATGATACAATAATTCTGTCAAGTAAACAACCTTCTTGAACAATAAGAAGCAGACGTACAATCCAATACTTTGTAGTTCCAATAAAAAAATGCCCATTATAGAAATATTCTTCAGATTTAGGTTCCTTCAGATAGTCTGAAACATTCAAACAAAAGACACTACTTAACATTAAAAAAATGTTTTGATTGTTCAGTTATGTAAAATTGCCTTGTGATTGATTTGGCAAATCACTTTAAAAATGACAATGATTTCTTAATTACATCCTTTTGTCTTCACATGGGTGCAACATTAAATAAAATGTCTTTGGCATCACAGATTTGTTCTCATTTTGAACGTCCCTGTGGAAAGTTGGTCATCTGGATGTTGTCTCCTTGTAGTCCTGGGTTGTAGTAACCAAATCCATCAAACTTCAGGTCTAGTGGTTCACTGTTATCCAATCGGAGAACTTTGAAAAAATTATATGAATGAGTGCATCACAGTGAAAAAAATATTCTGTATTACATTCATAGAAGCCCTCACATATATTCACATGGATCTTGGTTCAAAGTGATGCGAATAATGACAGGTGAGTTTTATATTACCTGGATCAGGTGACATCTCTTCCACCAGTTTTCTGTGCGAGAAATCTCTTCTGTTCCTTCGATTCAGGAAGATAAATGCTCCCAAGGCCAGGACCCCCACTACAATCCCAATGACTAGGACGATGGTCCATGCCTGCCCATTATTGCTTTTGGTACCATCTGAAACATCTGAAGATAAACCTGTAAAGACATATTTGATGTTTATTGTAACAACGAAGCAACCCTTGACTACATTAGCGATTAAAAAAACACATTTTGGATCGAGTAATATAGCGGTTGCCTTTACCATGAAGTTGCTTGCTTAAAAAGGGTCATGAATAAGTTCAGACCAACATCATCAGAGGTATCACAATGGTTAAAGATTATTAAAGTTACAATTATTAATGAGCTTTTTTTAAGCCAGTCATTTTTCCTGCAATTTATTAGTATACAGTACTTCAGGCCAAAACCATCAAATCTGATTCTGAGCATATAAAAATAATTCTGTACATGCAAATATAACTCTTTTTTTTTGTTGTCCAGTTCAGAATGCAGTTTGGACACAGATTGGTTAGAGTCACATTCACTGAAAAGGTCATGGAATTTGTTCTCCAGCAATGTCAGGTGTTCTTTGTCACATGTTCTTGGTCCACATCTGACCCCGAAAGGAGCCCCTCCCAATATCTGCAGGGTGAACACCACTCTTATTGTGAGGGAAGTGAGGAGTCAGTAACTAGACACTCTGGCCCAGAGCAGAGGACAAACAAAGACTGAAATCCAATCCAACTTGGAGGAACAGCAGCAAATATGTATTTTATGACTGAATTGAGAAGCTAAGAATGAGGTTTAGCTTGAGGGATGAAATAAAAAGATTTGTGTGATCTTTATGCTATGGAACTGGAGAGTGAAATAATGCTTATTAAAGGTCAAAACACTATCAGTGACCCAGATTTGGAGTGAGTATTCTATTTCAGTAAAATATTTTTGTATATCATCATATCATTTTAACACTTACTGTTAAAAAGTTTGGCATCTGCAAGATTTTTAATGTTTTTGAAAGAAATCTCTTACACTCACCAAGACTGCAATATTTAAACAAAATATTTGTATTATTTGCAATAGCTGTTTTCTATTTTAATGTATTTGAAATGTATTCCTGTCATGGCAAAGCTGAATTTTCAGTAGCATTGCTCCAGTCTTCAGTGTCACATGATCCTTTAGAAATCATTCTAATATGCTGATTTGGTGTTGAAGAAACATTTCTTATAACTATCAAAGCTGTGCTGCTTCATTCAAAAAAAAGTACTGATGTATCAAATGACAAAACTCTTCTCAGTCTTTTTTATAAACTGATTATTAGTGCTTGATTAATGCTGATTTGTGAGTCTCACCTCTTTCAGAATTCTCTCTGGTGTCAATAGGTTCGGTCTGGTTTAATTTTGTATCCTCTGGGGCAGGAGTCGTGGCGTCTTCAGGGAAGGCAGGTAGAATTGCTGCCGTTGTAGTTGTGTATACTGGTGGTTCAGTTGGACTCACTGTAGTTTGGTTCTGGACGCTTTCATCTTTTGTTGTGGTGGTTGGACTTTTAGTAGTGCTGTTGGTGGGTACATCATCTGAGGGCAAATATCCAGAACCCGATTCATCATGGCTGCTCTCTGCTGTGGTAGTCTCAGGTTGTGGAGTGGTATATGTGTCATTAAGAGCAGATTCATTTGTGTGTTCTGGCTCTGGTGTGGAGGTATTTGTGGCTGTGTCCTGTGTCAGTGTTTCATTGGATTCTGCTGATGTATCCGAGAGCTCAGAGCTTGAATTAAGTGCAATCATTGGAGGTGGTGTTGTAGCAACGGGACCCTCAGAACTAGCTTCCTCTGTGTCACTAACAGACTGCTCAGGGCTCTGATCCAGTTGTGTGGAATTCTGCTCTCCTTCTTGACCAAAATAAATTGAGCCAAATGTTTGTCCTTCATTTTCTGAACTGCTCTCTGGTTTGGCATCCTCATTGCTTTGTATGTTTTCCTTATTTGATTGAGTGGTTATTCCCTCACTAAATGTTTGTTCTCCATTGTTGTCTGTAGTATCACTTCTTTTCCAGTTGTCAGGTATCTGGGTGGACACTTGTTGAAACGTCTGAAGAATCAAGAGGATTGCAAGTGTGATGCCTAGTGGCAATTTCATATTTGGTTCCTCTACCTGCCAAAATAAGACATGTTACTGTGTGGAGTGAATGTGTATATCACAAAATAATGCAGAAAATATTCCACTATTTTAAATGTATAAACATAAGTTATATTGCATACGTAGACATCATGCTGGCATCAAACCAAAGATAAATGCTGCCAAAATTAATCAACATTTGGGAGAAGCAAAACCTACGACGTCTCTCTATACAAAATGAAAGTGTTCTTTCTCAGAAACCTCTGTTTAGCAGCCCTTTGTTCCACTCCCATGAGTCCTTTTCACTGAAGTGTATCTAAGCCCGCTTGATGCAAGTGTAATGTACACCATTCAACCATGTCAGTACATTGCAATAACAGAAGGTGAGCATACAATATTCTGTATTCTGTGTATGGTATACAATGTACAAACCCAAAATATATTTAGATGCACATTTTGAGGGCAATTATGACAAAACAAAGAACAAAGTGATGCTCAAAAATATTTGCATAAATATTTAAATAATATGCTATGATGAAACAGACATGGCATGATAATGTCAGTAATTGGTATCTATATTATATTTTGATGTGCTGTTGAACAGACGCACCCACACTTAACATGTGACTAACAGAGTAACTATTTCCATCGTCACTTCAGTTATTCCTGTTTGTCCAGTTCATCTGCCATCATCTATTATTGCCGGACACCAACAACAGTATAATTAAACAGTGATAATGTTACAGAAATGAAAGGGTTTGAAGGAATAAAAAGTACTTGGGCTCCACATTTGTGTCCTGTTTTTGTGTGTATTTAGTATATAGAACATTTAATCTTGCATGTCATATCTGAACCACATGCTGATTTCTAGTTGCGTAATTATTTTTATTACTTACAATTAATATAAAATGATTGTATCAATTATAATAACCCTCTGCTGTTCTTTATTTTATGGTCAGTTTATGAATTATATATTTGTCAGTTATTATTATTATTATATTTTATGTTTGCTGGCATTATTCTGAGGCAACATGTCAAGTAAATATGAAAATTTGACAATTTGGAAAAAAGTTAAAGCACATGTCTATTAAATTGGAAATGTAAAATATCACCATGTTAGACAGTTCTCATTCCCTCCTGGAGGAAAATATTCTATTAATAATCTTGAGATTATTAATAATGTGCCAGAACAGGTTTCCCAGCACTGATTATGTGGTATCTCTTATGTGGAATTGTGATACAGCAGTCATATGATGTCCATAATACAATGTACTGAGAAGAAACATATGTGGTTAAGCTACAATATAACATATAATCCAAACATTTGTTTAAGGAATACATTTTTGATTCGTTGTTTATTAGATAGAAGGTCATCAGTGGAGCCATAAAAACATACTAATATGTATAATTTATAGGTATGTGACACGATTCGTCAAACATCCCAAGGGTAATTTTTTTTTTCAGTTATTTGTAATCATGACTTCCTTCAATAGATCAAAATTTCAGTCGCCTTCATACCACAGACATCTAATACCTACTCTCCATTTCACACCAAACTAGGCCAGATGAATTTTAAAGCAGTATAACATTCCTCAATAGGCTTCTATGTATTAAAAATGAAAACTGTGTACCTACCTGAGCGCTGCCTGTTGGACTCGGGTGAGATGATCGAGGCAGGTTGAAGTGAAATGGTTTGAGAGTTCAGAGAGTGTGCATCCAGAGACAAGAGGCAAGGGGAGGGATCTGTCTCGCTTGTGGCTACCTAGGAACTGGCCTTTCCTGAATTTGCACCTGTAAACCACACCTTTCCATCAAACTTCCTAGATGCAAATAAAGCACTCATGTGCGTCAGTTGTAAATAGGACTGAAACTCAACGTCAATCTCCATTCTTACGTCAGTCATACATACCTCATCAGTGTACACAGGTTTACCCTGGAGCTAGGTTTTGAAGTCTTTGAACAACTAAAATTCCCTAAAGGGAGGAGCACCTGACACACTGGGCCTCCGAGCATTCCTCCCATGCCCTGTGTCCATGGCAACACACAGGTTGCTCAGACCTGCTTTCCTCCAGTAACAAAAGACACATGCTATTTTTACATGACCGATGACCATATGCATTATAAGGCTGTCTTTTGTCGTAGTGGGGTTATAGTATGACATTTTAACAATGTCATACTGGGGTGGTGAAACATTTGTACTTCTTTATGAGGAATAGTTTATGTTTCTAATGGTTAATCATGGGCCTGAATTTAAAATATCTGTGAACAAACTCTGAAATATCATTTACTGGTAGAGTGGACAGATGACTTGCTCTTCCAATAATGGCCCAGCAGAGGGCAGTGTATTATAATTTCTTTCTGTTCTGTAGGGAGCGGTTACATGATTGTTCTTACTGAAAAGTAACACATATTTAATTAGCTTTTAACTTATTTTTGTAGTAAGTTAATGCTACACTTGTCAGGCCAGCAAAATGGCAGGTACAGCATATTAAAGGTACTATCAAAGGTGTTTTTTGTTTGTTTTGTTTTTTACGATTATCATACTTATTCTCAGTTCCAAAATGTTAACATACTGAGTATCAACAATAGTGATGGCCTGCTGCAAGGATGGTAATGTTATGCTTAAAATATGCCATTGTTTTCCAAAAACTGTGAAATTAGTTACATTACAGCTGTAGAATTTTGAAGCTTGTTGAAAATTCTCTTTTTTGTAAAGAAAGAAAAGTTTTGTAAATTTTATTTTAGTAGGCTACAAAAAAAAAGAAAACATGTAAATAAAATATAACGTTCATTAAAAAAATACATATATTTATAGACTATATAACAAAAATACAAATGGTTTGCTTTGTGGCAGGACAAAAATATATATAATGTCTGGTTTGGTAAATAGAAAAAAAATTAAGCTCTGACATTTGTAATGCAATTTGCTCATAAGAATTACCCACAGGCCTTGTTGAAAATAAAAAATCTGTTTTAAACTGGCTTAATCATAGTTTAAACTTGTCTCTAAGCCAGGCCTGCAGAAATGGCCATAAGCCCTTAAATCACACACATTACCACAACCAGCTAGCTAAAACCAGCCTTTTTTTTGAGGTGTTGAATAATTAAAAGCATTTTTGTCCACCTTTAAATGATTATTAGTCAGTAACTATCCCTTTGTAAGAGACTACAGACTGTCCTGACCCAGATTCCACAATATATGTTTGATCTAGCTCATTTCCCAAAATGGCTTATTATAGAGAAGTCAGCAGTTAAATTGTTCTATTTGCACTATTTGTGATGATCACTTCCTGAGCAAATGATTTGATTGTAGAATGGGTGTGGGTGAACCAACTCAGACAACGGGGTGTCTCAACTTCATTAACATTGTAGCGCTGCAGAGACGAGATGAGGACCTATGTGCAGGAGTTTAATAAAGCCAGGAGACAGCAAGTAATCCAACATGGGCACAGCAAGGACCTCAGGCAAGGGCAGAGCGCAACCATCACAGACATTCAACAACTGACAAAACACAAGGACTATTTATACAGAGAGCTGAAGCAATTAACTAATCAGTAACCAGGGCAACTAACAAGGAAATGGGTGTGGTTCAATGAGTGTCCATGACAACAAACAAGGGAGCAGAGCAGCAGGGAAACAGGAGGGGAACAAGGCAACAATAGTGACATAAAACTACAAACTGAAAGTCCTTGGACACAGACATGGGAAACACAGACAGGGATCATGACAAACATACAGACCACAGCTGTTATGATAGGAGCAACATCATTTAGACCATTGGTTCCCAACCCTGGTCCTGGAGGCACCCCAACACTGTTCATTTTGCATGTCTCCTTTCTCTGACACACCAATTTCAGGTCTTGCGGTCTCCGCTGATGAGTTGATGAGTTGAATCAGGTGTGTTTGAATAAGGAGACATGCAAAACGTGCAGTGTTGGGGTGCCTCCAAGACCAGGGTTGGGAACCACTGATTTAGACAAGGCAAGGCAATTTTATTTATATAGCACATTTCATACACAATGGTAATTCAAAGTGCTTTACATAAAAATGATTTAAAATAATCATAATATAATCACAACAATAAAAACAAGGAATTTAAAAACCTACTGTTAGTGATGTGCTCTTAACACAAAGAAACATTCTCAAGCTTTGTTCAACCTCTTCCTCACTAAGTGGAAAATCCTCCCAGAATACCTAACTATTCCACTAACTTCACCCCCTAAATTGGCCATCATAAACCAAACACAAACCAAATAGAACTCAGAGGTCCTACTTTCAACTGATTAACCAACAAACTTGTCTTTCTTTGCTCACATTCTCTTTACCTTCACATCACTTACTTTAACCTTCTGTTTAAACTTTTTAAATGATTAAAAAATGTATTTGAAATTAATTAAAACAGTTAAGAATAGAAATAGGTTATACATAGAATACAGTGCAATCAGCTCAGACGTAGAACAGTGCTCATTCAATAAATGCACAGATAAACATGAGTTTTGAGTCTGGATTTAAATGTGGCTAATGTTTTAGCACATCTGATCTCTTCTGGAAGCTGGTTCCAAGCGGGACAAACAGGCCTTCGTTATAATAGCTAAAAGTGGATTCCCCTTGTTTTGTGTGAACCCTTGGTTTTTTTCTAATTGACTCGATCCTAATGATATGAGTGGTATGTTAGGTTTATATTCAGTGAGCATATCTGCAATGTATTTAGGTCCTAGGCCATTGAGGGATTTATAAATGAGTAAAAGTACTTTAAAATCAATCCTAAATGTAACTGGAAGCCAGTGTAAGGACCTGAGGACTGGTGTAATATGCTCAGATTTTCTGGTTCTAGTCAAAATCCTGGCAGCAGCATTCTGGATGAGCAGCAGCGGTCTAATGGTCTTCTTGGGAAGGCCGTTGAGAAGACCATTACAATAGTCCACCCTTCTGGTGATAAAGGCATGAACAAGTTTCTCCAAGTTTGACAGGGAAACAAAACATCTAATTCCTACAAGTTTTTGAGTGATAGTATGCTGATTTAGTTACTGCTTTGACATGACTACTGAAACTAAGGTCTGTTTCCAGAATTACACCAAGATTCTTGACTTGATTTTTAGTTGTTTGACCCCTAGAGTCAAGGTATGCATTCAACTTGAGAACGTCATCTTCGATTCCAAATGCAATTACTTCAGTTTTTTCCTTGTTTAACTGAAGAAAGTTCTCGCACATCCACTGTTAAATTTCATCAATGCATTGGCAGAGGGAGTCAATGGGGTTGTAGTCATTTGGAGATAAGGCTAGGTGAACCTGGGTTTTATCAGCATAGCTGTGATAGGTAATTTGGTTCTTTCTCATTATTTGACTTAGTGGGAGCATATACAGGCTAAACAAGAGCGGTGCAAGAATTGAGCCTTGTGGGACTCCGCATGTCATGGACGTCCACTTAGACTTATGCTCTCCTATACTCACATAATAACCTCTCCCTTCTAAGTATGACCTGAACCATTTGATTACCATCCCAGAAAGCCCAACCCAGTTTTCCAGTCTCTCTAGAAGTATGTTATGATCGACAGTGTCAAATGCAGCACTGAGATCTAGTAGTACCAGCACTGATATTTTGCCAGAATCAGAATTTAAGCGAATATCATTTATTATCTTAATAAGCGCTGTCTCTGTGCTGTGATATGGTCAGAAACCAGATTGAAAATTATCCAGGTATCCATTTGAGTTTAAGTAGTTGTTCAGCTGATTAAAAACTACCTTTTCAATAATCTTGCCTATAAAAGGAAGATTTGATATTGGTCTATAGTTGCTCAATATGGTGTTATCAAGATTGCTCTTTTTCAGAAGGGTCTTAATAACTGCAGTTTAGTTGTAAATTGTAACTGTATGAAAGGTTTAAGTTTAGGATGTTCAGGGTTCATTCTGACTCCATTGAATCCAAGGTACTACATGTATGTTTTCACTGCTGTGCTGCAATAAACATCTTCATCAAGACCTTCAATGTCCTTATCATTTATTCTTACACCTTTGTTACATCAGTCGAAATTATGTTAAATGTTTAAAGTAGTTTAAAATTTAGGAAAAGTTTAAAATTTACTCATCTTCAGGTCATCCAATATGTAGATTAATTCGTTTTTTCATCAAAAATGTTAAAGTAAAATGTTAAATGTTGTTAAAATATAATATTTAACATAATTTTCACACAATTCGAAATAATGATTAATAATTATGAATAAATAAACTTCTACATGTAATAGTCATGACAAAAGAAGAAAACCTGGCAGTGTTTCTCAATGTGGGCTGTTTTCTGTTGGAAATGTTCCTTTATAGGGAGCAACCAACATCACATTTACTTTATTTGCTTTCTTGACCCTTTTAATTAGGCAACTTCTGTCCAAGCGTTTTCAGTTTACACTTTATATGGGCATTGGAAAATTTTGTTTGCAGAAGGTTCCTATTCAAATGAATAAAATTAAATTGAGCCATAAACTGCTCCTGGAGAACAAAAGCCTGGTGCCCACAACTACAGGGCTTCACATTATAAAGCTGCAGCACACAGTAGCTGTCAAGCTCCGACTTTACAGAAAACACACACTGTATTAATGGAAAGCTGAATAAAACTAAATAAAATATGAAGTGAATGAAAATGTTTTCATTCAAAAGAAAATGTTTTAAATGAGGCCTTTAGACAAAGCAATATTTTTTAAGTATCAGAGGAATGTTTTGTTTTATTGGGATACTCTGAGTTAAGTTGACTGGCCTCTTGTGATATCTAACAGTTTTCTGAATTGAGGGCCAGAATATGTTTTAATATATTTCTGGCTTTAGATGAGTGTGTATGTTGATGTTAGTGTGTCTATGATACTGTCTTGGATTCAGACAGTGAAGGGAATGTTTAATGTTAGTATCATCTCTTACTCTACCTGTTCACGTAATGTTGTTAATTTCATGAACAGATCAATTAATAAACCTCTGCAGACAAGTTTATGCAATAAACTTTTACAGAAGGTTTGGAGAAAATTTTTAAGTTTTTCATTTAATATTTATATTTTATTTTATTTCAGATTTATATAAATTAACAAAAGTTTTTTTATAGCTTTAGTTTTAGTTAAAGGGTAGTTCACCCAAAAAGGAAAATTCTGTCATTACTCACCGCCGTGTTGTTCGAAACCCGTAAGACTTTCGTTCATCTTCAGAACACAAATGAAGATATTTTTGATGGAAACTGAGAGCTGTCTGACCCTGCCTAGACAGCAACGCAACTGACACGTTCAAGGCCCAGAAACGTAGCAAGGACATCGATAAATAATCCAGTGACACCAGGGGTTCAACCGCAAAATTATACGAAGCTACGAGAATACTTTTGTGCGCAAAAGGAAAAAAAAAAAAAAACTTTATTCAACAATTCATCTCCTCCCGCACCCTGTAGCGGCATTTTGGAGAATATTCGCTGGACGTTAACAACGTATGCTGTTCTGTGTCAGCTTCGCCACATGGATATGCTGTTTGTGTCAGATCAAATCACAACAATGTAGGAAACAGATCCGTTGTGACGCAGCTGACACAGAACAGAATACTCTGTTTACGTCCAGCGGATATTCTCCAAAATGGCGCTACAGGGTGGTGGAGCAGAAGAATTGTTGAATAAAGTTGTTATTTTTGTTTTCTTTGTGGACAAAAAGTATTCTCATAGCTTTGTAAAATTACGGTTTAACCCCTGATGACACATGGACTATTTTACAGATCTTCTTGCAACGTTTCTGGACCTGGGAACATTTCAGTTGCATTGCTGTCTATGGAGGGTCAGACAGCTCTCAGATTCCATCAACAATATCTTAATTTGTGTTCGGAAGATGAAAACAAAGGTTTTATGGGTTTGAAACGACATGAGGGTAAATAAATGATGACAGAACTTTAATTTTGGGGTGAACTAACCCTTTAACAATAACAGCACTGGTTTGGAGAGGAGTGAGGGGATTAAAGGAATAGATCACCCAAAAATAAAAATTTTTGATACTTAAGGTGGACCATCATCCCCAAACCTTATTACTTTTTCTGGTAATCCAAAACACACAGGATATAATTTCTGACCCTGGTCTGTTCCATACAACAAAAGCAGATGAAAACAACAACAACAACAAAAAACATGATAGACTTTGTTTAACAGCCATGGTCACCAATCATGTCCATTGTACTGCAGCTTAATATTTCAAACAACAGCATGATTACAAGAGTTTTGTTGCTTTTATACAACTGTTCAATGAAAAAGGTGGTAATATTGAGTAACTTACCTTTTAAACACAACGTTGGCAGTTATTTTGTTTATTTTTGCTCCAACAATGAAAACAGTTCCAGTCCTGATAAAGCCACATCTCCAAGCAACACACAGTTTCCTTCCTAAATACATCCATGTGAAACAAATTGTGAACAAATCTGTTTACTGAATTATTTAATCACTCACTCATGTCACTAAATCCTTTCTGAATGAACCCTTGTTGCGGTGAATTCCCTCACCAACACAGTCACTTTTCGCCACCTACTGGCATAACGATGTGGCGTAAGTGTTAAATGATTCCTTTTGTGGTTGTCATTTCATTTTTGAAAAACTTTATGACAGAAAAAAAAATTATGTCCGTTTTTTTAGATGAATCTCTTTAAGATGTAAATGTAGGCTATAGCATAAATGTATTTTGTGGTATGCTCAAAGCATGAGCATATCGCAAAATTAAAAAGATGGGCAATTCTTCATCTTAATGAAGTTATGTGAAACTGTTTTTGCACCTTATGTGTGAATCCATGAACTACAATAGACCTACTTATGTGGAAAGTTTGAAAAGCTACAAAATGGCTACAATATTTATAGTGTTATAGAGACATTTTCAATAGCCTCAGTTAACCTGCAAAGTCTCAAATGGAACAAAAGACACTTTCTGCTGCCCAACATATGATTAAAGGTGAACAGACATACAATTATATATAAAGGTGTGTTAGAGCTGGAATCTTCCTGTCCAACCAGCAGAACCCAAACTCCATGACCACAGACTTTTCCTTTTCTCCTCCCCTCTCTCTTCTACAGGTTTTTTCACCCCACTTTTTTCAACCTTTTCAGCAGCTGCTTTTCCGTTTATCACACTATTACATAAACCCTGGAAAATGTGGGAGTGGAGCTTAACTTCCCAGTCAAAGACCATCTTAGATGCATGAATATAATGATTAATATCCTCAGTAATAATATATGATTCGCAGTGAGAGGTTTTCTCTTCCCATAGACATTTTGTTCACCAAAGAACATCACAGATGTTTAGAGATCAGATCACTTTTGTGACATTAATGCTTCCACATTTGGTCTAATGAACAATTGAAGGCTATTTTCACAGTCAAACTGAACAGATAAAGTACTGACCTACATAACATAACCACCAGGTACAAACAATTCAACAACAACTTTTGATTTGCAGTTCTGGCAATGATATTGACCTTAGATATGTTGAACACAAGGAGATGGTTTTAGAAAAGACTTTGCTAGAAGAAAACAAATTGTGCAAACATTTAAGGGCATCTGGTGAGTGACTCAGAATAAGATCAGGTCTTAGAGCTACTCTTTTCCTAAGAACTGCTCACCTCCTAGGCACATGTGACTGCAGACCAGCACAGAGATAGAGCGAATAGAAATAGACGAAGAAAAGAGAGAGAGAGAGAATCCAGACCTAAAACGTTTCCAGATTTGGAGGAAAAACAGAGAGAGATAATAAGAGAGAGACTTTCCTCAGACATGAGCTCAGCATCCTGCTTCACTTATGTTTCACTGCTGATTGATACCCTGAGGAGGCCAGAAAGTGACCTGTTTGAAGACTAAAGAATAAAAACTTGGAGTAGCGCTGGATCTTAAATTTAGGGAATGTAAGATAAAACATTCCTTTGTGAGATTTTTTGACTAACGATCTGACCCTTTATTCATAAATCACATCTCAAAAAACTAGGTCACTTGGACACATTTTTTGTATTCAGCTGGATTCTATCAATTACAGAGTCCATACAGACTACACTCACACACACAAATAATGATACAAACCATAGAGTAACATAAAACTTCATATTACACTAATCCATGACAATTACTTAAAATTATGGTGATTTATCAAAACGCTCAAATACACACAAACGTGCACAGATGTATGTTAGAAAATTAAACGATGCGTCTGGAGACTTGGAATACTTGTGTATTTTGTAATTCACAATGGGCCAAAAATTTTTTGTGACTTTTCCATCTTTATTTCATTCAACCCTTCATCCATCATTCTGTCTCACTGCCTTAATGCACATATATGTTAAATTGCAGACTTTTAGTGCAGAATGAAAGGAAAGGATGTGACATGTGGCCAAGTATGGTGTCACACACACCCAGAGCAGTGGGCAGCCAATGCTGCGGCACCCGGGGAACAGTTGGGGGTTCAGGTTTTGTTTTTTGTTGCCCACCTTTTGCTTTTTAAAGGGTCTCCCCTCAGTCATGGTATTGAGGGTGGAGAGAGTGCTGTACATTCACACCCCCCACCTACAATCCCTGCCGACCTGAGACTCGAACCCACAACCTTACAAGTCCGGCTCTCTAACCATTAGGCCACAACTGGCCTGTCAAACATGAAGGCTTCAGTGCCAGTGGCTTAGCAGAGTGCGCCACTCAGTTGACACAATGTGTATGATGACTATGCAAATGTCATTAGGAAGATTAGTGAATCTCTCATTGTAGATTCACATCATGGACTTTTATTATCTTTAGATCTGTCACCTCATTTCAGTCCGTACTTTTGCATTGTTTGCAAATGGTTTGGTAGTGCAATAAAAAATAAAAAAAATAAAAAATAAAAACAGTTGGCTTTTGTAGCACTGCACTAACAAAAACACTTAAGGTCTGTTCCAGTAACCATGGATTGTTCCTATAAACAATAAAATTGTGGAAAAAGTGTGATCTCTGAGAGAATTTTATTTTTAGTTTATGGCATTAGGCAAAAGACTCACAGCCATCTGTGGTCAGAGTTTCTGTCACACTTTTATCACTGTTCTCAATAAATACTAACTCACCACAACAGTGACTTTTTCTTTTTCTTTCTTTTTTTGAATGAATAGAATGAATTAAAATTTGCTAGCTACATCATTCTTGGTAACATGCCATCATGTTCAATCTACTTTGAAGTGCTTTTTAAATAAAACACAGTGGCAAAAAAATACAAGGCTACAAACGAAAAGAAAACAAACTCACTGTCAGCTGTATTTTATTAAATGTGACGGATATTTTTTTAAAGCCCAGAATGACCTTGGCACTTTCCCTCTCAATCCATTTGAGAGGAATGTGGAGTTTAATTAAGAACTCAGCTTGGTTGAGTTCAGCATTATCATCCACAGAACAGATGTAATCACAGCTCATAGGGGGCCAATGCTGTGCATTTCTGACACACCATAATGAATAAGCATTGAGTCATGAAACAGTGACGAATATGTCTGTGAATAATGAATATGTCTGTAAGTAATGAGCTCTGTAGATAACATATAAGTACATACAGTATAACTGCTGCCTATTTTGGTAACGCTTTAGTATAGGGACCAATTCTCACTATTAACTAATTGCTTATTAGCATGCCTATTAGTAACATATTGGATGACCATATTCTACATCCCTAATCCTATACCCAATACCTAAACTTAACAACTACCTTACTAACTATTAATAAGCAGCAAATTAGGAGTTTTATGAGGTAAAAGTCATAGTTAATAGCAAGATTGGTTATACATGCACACACACACACACACACACACATGATATTCGATATATTATATATAGACAGTTATATGGATATATATATATATATATATCTAAGGGGGGGGGGGGGGAGGCAGTTTCTCTTTCGCAGTTTTCTAAGTTTTTCTGCAACAATCTCACATTGACATCACAAAATGATTATTGCACAAGACAACAGGCCTAATTTTCCTGAGAACTTAATTGATTAGCCCCGGACTAACATTGTATAAACATTTGCTGTTTTTTCGTCAGATTCTTATGCTGGGAATATGTCTATTTTCAGTCACAGTGTGGTAGGACATGATGTGGCGTGATCTGCCTGACTCTGGCAGTGTCTTGGGCACAATGAAGGCATTTATGAAGCTCAGACGAAGTGAGACAGAACTGCTTCTGCGGCAGCGTTCCTGGCAGATGCACGGAGGTTTAATACTACCGCAGCTATTCCCGTTGAGCACGCTCCAACCATTACTAAACCAGAGAAAGCCCAGTGTAGGTCCACCATTGGCCCAGCGTGGGTCTCTTCCAACTGCTTCAGTGCTCCCAACACTTACTGCATATGGAAAGCATGTGTGATCCTCCTCCCTGCGTTAAATGAGGACCAAGATGCTCTAAACATTTCCACTGTTTGAATATTTTGCACACCTTAGGATTTTGCAGCAACACTCAGTTATAATGAAAATTGAAGCGTGTTTATGTATGTGCTCGTTGAGCCCGGTCTCATGAAAATGCGTATAAATAGTACCAAATAAAAACGAAAACTCGTTGTATTGATACGCAAAAATGGACGTTGGTGTGTATATGCTATGCACGTGTTTGGCGTGCATATAATACGCAGTTTTTGCGTGCATATGATAAGAAATTTGTTGGCGTGCATATGATACGCATCTACCCCACAACCCTAATCCTACCCATCGCGTAGTATATACACGCCAAAGTCCATTTTTGCGTATCAATACCACGAGTTTTGGTTTTTATTTGGCATACTATTTATATGCACTTTCATGAGATCGGGTTAGCTCTTTTACTCTCCTTCTCTAGCCCTCATCCTGCTTTTATGTATGATGGTGTTTAACAGGCCTTGGAAAAACCAACTGCTCTGTGTGCCCATGCCAGTTAAAATGGACTCGTCATTATTTGCCTCTTTTAAACACTTTGTAATGCTGACATCACTGTTCTGGTCAGCAGGAGATCCTTGAATGGATCCAGAGTGACTCAAAACTTATAATCCTCCTAACAGTGTGATACATTAAATGGCCTTTCACCAACATAAAACTGCTTCAAAGTGCTGAGCTGATATATTGTGGGTGAAGTGCAAATTATTGTATGAATGGTGAGCTCATATTGTCTGTTAGAGCATAGAACAAGCAGCCAAGAGAATATTTTCAAAGTGTCATGATATTGGAGGGATTTATGCTATCTGTTACAACACTTTTCGGAACTGGACCCCGCATATCACCACAGACCATACTTCAAAGCTCCGGCTACATAATATTTACCCAATGTTTATCTGTTAGGAATCTTTTTTATATAACACATCAGTTTCCCGGCAAAACCAATGAGTCCGGATAAACATATCATGGCTTCAACACCTTTTTTTCTTTTTCTTTTTAGTAAATTCACTACAGCAATCCATTATTATCATTCAAAGAAAGTGTTTTGGAATTCTGTCTAATTTATCTTACTCTGTGTTTTCCTTCAGAGTTTTTTTACTTCCTTATTCCTTCTCACACATTTGCCATTGGTGCTTGTTCTCTCTCTCTCTGTGTATTTGAATCAATAATGTATTTGATTTATGTATTTGATGAATGAAAGTTATGAATTTTATTAAAGTAATTGAGTAGTTGATGGATTTAATGCAAGTAATAAATAACTTGAAAAGACCTAGAATTACGCATTCTCCCTTTTACACATATACAGACACAGAATCACAAAAACATGATCATATTGGTAAAATTTAAAATATTGAAAATGTATTTACCTAGAGGAGACCAACACATGGACAGAGTGCAGATCATTGCGGTCTCTAAATGCCATCTTAAACTTTTAGACACAGCATTTATGAATGGGGAAATTAAGTTGTAAAAAGGTCTCATACATTTAAAAATGTATTAATATGTTGAAATTATTTAGTTATTCTTATAATGTACCAATGTAACATTTATCAATATTAATTGTTACATAGGAGTCAATGGGATAAATTGTTACAACAATACATTTGAAGCCATTTTTACAAATGTGGCCAGGTTTGAATTAAATACAATTGCACATGCATGATCATTATTTGGAGAATGAGACAGAACTTCACGAAAAAGTCTCTACTGGCACTGGATCTTTTATTTATACTATATAAGACTTAAATGGGTGTAAAATATTGTTGTAGAAACAGGGCAAAATCCATGTATAATTTATGATGTGATGACATCAGAACTACCAGTTGCTAAACATCACAATTTTAGTGAACTTTTGGGGGATAAATAAATAAATAAATACACAACACTTACATAATACACTTACATTTAAATACACTTTATAAATAAAAACACTTCCAATTAGCAACATTATAGTAAAACAAGCACAAATGGTATTAAATAGAAATGTATAATAATTCAGTAGATTAAAGATGAGCATTTGCTGTGAATTGCTCCATTTTTTATTTCCCCCTTTTTTTTTATTGTCCAGGGTGATGAATTAAGCACAGAGAGCCCTCTTGTGTGCAAAAACAGGGAAAATGTCCTTCCTGCCAGACAGATCATCATTTACAGTCTTATCCATATTTGTGTTGGTAACTGTTGCTCTGTATCTCTCATTTTTCTTCCTCTTCTTTCTGTCAGTTTCACCTTCATTGCTTGTTATTTTCTCATTTTTTGAGATGGCACATTTTAGACTGGTCGACAGGGAACAAGGAGAATCTCTCTGTCTTTCAGTCCTTGAGTACTCATTTTTTCCACTCATTATGACAGAGCAGTATACATACTGAATCCTCCTGCGTCTGCCTGCAGAGTCGCTGTACAGATGACTGCAGTCTTTGGCTTCTACTCCTGCTGTGCTCCTCACTGACTAATAACTCAAAAACCTGCACAGCCACTTAGTTTAATCCTACACAAACACTGAAGTATTTACAGGGAAGCTTTAAAAAGAAATATAAACCAGAACAACTCATTTAATACTTAGGTTGACTTAACATAAGGTGCAATACTGGTAATGCAATGGATCACCTGAGAGGGAAAGAACTCTTACATTGACCAAAAATATAAATAAACTAAGGAAACACTGATACGCGTATTTTAATTATCTGTTTCAGTCATATATTTATAATACATTTTAGACATAATTTGGAACCAACTGACATACTACCTTTTATTATTAATTAAATAACTACGCTACATACAAAAGTGTTACTTATTTGTGACCCTGGACCACAAAACCAGTTTAAGTAGCACGGGTATATTTGTAGCAATAGCCAAAAATACATTGTATGGGTCAAAATTATTGATTTTTCTTTTATGCCAAAAATCATTAGGACATTAAGTAATGATCATATTCCATAAAGATATTTTGTAATTTCTACAGTAAATATATAAAAACTTAATTTTTGCAATTAGTAATATGCAATGCTAAGAACTTCATTTGGACAACTTTAAAGGTGATTTTCTCAGTATTTTGATTTTTTTGCACCCTCAGATTCCAGATATTCAAATAGTTGTATCTCGGCCAAATATTGTCCTATATCCTAACAAACCACACATCAATGGAAAGCTTATTTATTCAGCTTCCAGATGATGTATACATCTCAATTTCAAAAAATTGACCCTTATGACTGGTTTTGTGGTCCAGGGTCACATTTATAAGGAAGAACCATAAATAAAACAAAAATGACTTGACAAAATTTAGAATAAACCGGATTCTCATGGAATGGAGGTAAAAACAATGGAATGTGCCTATGTGTCTGTTGTGAGCTTTGCAGAATTTTGCGTGAGAACTTAATGCACACATAAATATGCAGTACACAAATACAAATGATTATAAACACATAATTAATAAAGGCATATTTTAGTATGCTTGTATGCAGAATTGAGTCTTTACACATAATTTGGAGCAGGCAAAGACTGAGCCACCTCAGAGCAGCCTTGACTGTGTACTGTATGTCAGGGTTTATTTTAGGCCTACTTGTGTTTTAGGTCTCAAATGCCCTGCACAACATTTCAGACAGAGAGGAGCAAACAAAAGGAACATGTGTTTTGGAAGTTTCGATGACTTCTTACAAGCAATCCAATAAATCATAGTGGATTAATGAATGGGGGAAAAAAAGCACCCGCAGAGCCATTTGTCCAAATCCACATGTGTAGCTCATTAGAGACGGTGGTTCTTTCTAAACATAAACATCCTCTGATCTCACTAATATGTACTAGCTCTTTGGGGATTTACCAAATTACACAACAGGGAAGGGGTGCATTTGTTTATTTCTTTATTTTATTGTTTATTCGTTTCTTGTTTGGAAATCAGACAATGCGAGCCATTCTTGCTCACTGCAGAGGTTTTGTTTCCATTTGTGATCATTGGGGAATAATCATAGCATAATCATTTTGGCATAGTTTGAATGGAGGCTGATGCACTCAGACTCTTAGTAATGGAGGACAAAATGCCCCCCACTATGTAGGCTGTTTTGTGCTATGTGGATACCGTTAGTAGACAACAGGAGAAGAGTCTCATGCTGAAGTTATGCCAGGAAAGACTGACGAGTGGAAGATGAGGCAGCCCTATACATAAAGAAGCACCTACAGTATATTACAACTGCCACTGATTATTGGACTCGTTTAAATGTAAATTTAAATTCTAATCTGACATTTCACATTCTTTTGCATACACTGAACACATAGATGGCCATACCTGAATAAATATTGGGCCAATTACAGTTCAGATTCTCTCTTTCTTGAAAGATTCTTCAGAAAAGAGGGTAACTGCAGGACTGTAATGTGCGTGTATGTACATTCGTCTCAGAACATTTCCATATGGAAAATGTATAAATGAATAAAGGGGTTGTGAGGGAAGCAGTTGACCACAAAACAGCTGGAAAAATCTCCTCAGCACTTATTCAGCAAACAAGTCCAATTCCTTCGAATTCTCCCTGAGGAGATTTACCCCGTGTTCCATCCCTCCCTTTGCCTGATTGCTGTGGACCTTTATGCATGGTGAGGCAGATCTTTATCCATAATGGCAGGTTATAGATACAGATATATCATTTCTGCTGAGTGTGATTCAGTAGCTTTACGAACACATAGTCAAGTGGCCCTGCTTTCTGTCTCTAGGTTTCATTAACATTCTTCTCATAGCACATTTTATGCATTCATAATTCTCTAACTCGGGTTTAAAACTTTGTTGTAGTTGTTCCATGGGTTGTTGTCTTAGTTACAGCATTTTTATTTACAAATGGATCTGTTTTTTAGTCTTTTGAGTGTATTATTTAGTTTGAATGTGTGGCTGTTTATATGCTTTCTTCCAGGGATCAACATGGCTCAGAATTGCGTCACGAGGCTTTTTTAACTTAATGGACTTGTAAATCCAGAGGTTTATAGTACTGGGCAGTAGAGCAGCTATCAGAAAAAAAGCTGGTGTTAGGTCACCATTGGACTGATTTCCTGGAACATGTGTGCGTGATAAAGGAAAAACTCTAAGGGACCAAAGTCTTCATTAACCTACTGACGCATCAGGGAGCTCCTAACCAGAAGAGATTTGTACGTTTTCATGCTTGTCTAACCTAATCAGTTGTATTCCCTGCGTATGAGTGCACCTGTTGATTGTTACATTCAACTTAGATTGGGACAGTGATAGCTTTGTAACGTTTGGTGACCTCACATGTTGTCATCTGGCCCTCATCATTGGCATTTCCACCCCAGTAACAATTAAGATATTTTCCAAACTTCAAAAAGGTTTTATAAAAGTGGTCCATATGTGCTGTATTCCTAGTCTTCTGAAGCCACAAGATAGGGTCTTGTGAGAAACAGACCAAAATTCAAGCTGTGAATGTGAACAAAGCTTACAGGAGAGGAAGATTATCAATGAATAACAACTGAAATTGCAGTCTGTTCTTCACACACAGCATTGTATGACTAAAGATTAACATGGGTTATATTAACTGCTTTTATGGCATCTTTGCTGTGCTTTTGTGGTCTTTTTGAAGCTTAAAAGTTTCAGTCATCATCATAATTCTTCAGCATTTCTCCATTTGAGAATGAAAGTCCGGTTTGGAATGACATGAGGGTGAGTAGATGGCAGAATATAAATTTTTGGGTGAACTATTATTTTAATATGATGCTTTTTTATGAAGAGTTCATGCGTGTGCCTGTCCTCTCAGTGGTCTTCTAATAGGCTCTTTAGAACATGATGTCGGTGTATTCTGTTTCATGGCCCCACTGGCCATGTTCCTCCAGCATCTGTATCTTTTATGACCGTCTTGCTCAAAAGCTTCAGTAATTGAGTCTTATTGCCCTGCAGAAAATTCCATGGATTAATGATGAAACAACTGTTCTCCCATAATTCTTCCCTCAAAAGATTAGAACTGGCCTGGAGTTCCAGTTCATGCAAGGTTCAGGGCATTTAAGTCAGTGCCCATTTTATCCTTGCCAAGCTGATGGCATGAATTCAGCTAACCACAAAGGAACTGTGTGCAGCTTTCATTTACTTAAGAGGCCCATCCAAGGGCGATATGATGACTTCAGTATTATTTATGAGGCATCCTGTAAGTGAAAAGTCTGGCAGAGGTGTGCAACTCACAACATAAGTCTCAGTCATAGTTTGGGAAGTATGATCATTTCATGCAAGCTTAAACTGAAGTTAAAGTTAAAATGTTCTATGAAAAATACTAGACAGCTAACATTACTTATAGACCCCTGTTATTAAGATCATTAGCAGGGCAACAGTAGGGGAAGTTCTCCAGGAGCTGGCATCGTTCCATCCACTGGGGTTTAAGAGACGGGCTAAGTGTGGAGAGAGAGAGAGAGAGACGGCCCCCTTGTAGTGGATATCTGTAGGAGGAACATTGGGGGAACCAGGTTCAAAGGGGTACAGGGCATCTGAGAAGAGGTACTGAAGACCATAAAATTAAAGCACTCATAAAGAATAGATTCTAGTGGAATGAATTCCAGTGTAGTGGAAAACAAGACTCCTTTTCTTTCTCTCTCTCTGATTTTCTCCCTGTGTTTCTCCACTCTAGTGCATGTTCTGCTCTGCATCTGTGCAGATTTTTTTACGGGAGTTTGAAAGGAAAGCTATTATTCTGCAGGAACTTCGTCTCTGTATCAATGAGATGGTATAGGGCACACATCCGTAGCATAATAAAGATACATCACTGCGGTCTTCCCTATTACCTCATGCTCACAGACAAATACCAGACTGAGGGACAATTTGCCAGGATTTAATGTTGTAAAAAAGCACATGTGAGTTTCTTGAAAAGTTTGTGTTGTGTGGGGTGTGTCTGTTGGTGTCTGTTGGTGTCTGCATGGGTACATGTGTTTGCTTAAGAGCCATATGGTGAAATGAAAGAACGCCGGCTGTGTCTGTACAGTGTCTGTAAAAATGATGAAAGACAGCTGTAAATCCAACAAGGCCGAGCAAACGAGGCTTTCCATGGCCAACGTCTGATGTGATCCTCCATGATCCAAGTCTTGGAGTGTATTTGAGAATCCATCTTCATACATTATATATGACATCACCATTTTTGTGGCAGTTTCCACAAAATGTTTGTCTTTTGGTTTTCTTGGAATGTGTAGTTCATTAATGCCTTGGGCTTTTTAAAAGTGAACAGAGTATATAAGTGTGAGCTCACTGCTGTTCACCCTCCGAGTCGCTCTACAGGGGCCCTCGCAGGAAAGTAGCACATCCTGATGCCGAAGCAGAACAGTGTCTGCTCAGTCTCACGCTCTGTCACGACCTTTCGTCATCACTCAGACATCCTCTTTAGGTAATCGGCATATGGAGCTGGGAGACCTGTCTCTGATAATGAAGACCTCCAGTATAAAGAGAGCACTCTCTTTTCAGAGGCCTGTCAGACACACCTCCTAGACAAATTGAAGAGGGAGGCATGCAAGGTGGCCATCTGCAATGTCTGCTATTGTCTCAAATGAGGACGCTCACATTCTTGGCAGTTTATGACACATTGCTGTTTATATTTTTAGTATTAAACTGAGACGAGCATGTGTCATTGCAAAAGAGAGAAAAATATAAAGATATAATAATTTATAGAAACTGCTGGGAAGTGAATGATAAATGCACACTACAGTAATGTGTGTATTTATATCCGTATCCATTTTTCACCATAAAAACTGTTATTCTTGCAGTTTTATTTCACAGTTTTATTGGTTATGCAGGTTTCAACTGAGCAAAATAACTGTATGTTTTTAATAATGTATTTGATTGATTTTTTTGGCAGTGCAAAGGATCAGATTTCCAACTATTAATTTTCAGCATTTTTGTGGCAGTGTTGCACTTTACTTTATCTCCTGTTTCGAACACACAAAACTGGACAGTGTTCTGCCTTTACCCTGCAATGACTAGTACTGCCAAAGCAGTTGTTTTTAATAAAAATAAAGCACCCTACATACAAAATGTAAATTCTCCACAATATATAAAATATTTACTCATTGTTTTAATAAAAAGTATTTGTCTTTATTTAATATTGTATAACTTTAGCCCACCCCACAATCATCTACTGTCATTTTTAAGATTTTCACGAGTTAGGGTTAGATCAATTTAATTATGAATTAAGTTTATAATTCAATTTAACGTGTTCTAAATAAGTGCAATGATCTCATCACAGTAATTTTGGCACCTCTTTGATTTTGATTTAGTTTAGTCTAACCTCCAGCCAAATTCTAAAGTGTGTTTTGTAGCTTTCAGGAGCCCATGTCTTTTAATGACAAGCCCTGTAATGTGTGCTGCCTTTTAAGTGAAGGAGTGACGGGCTTGTAATTTGAGAGTCTGACCGGGGGTATTATTATCTAAACCTAGCACAGAGTCCGAACGGTTCAGATGTTCAAACAGACACAAGGAAGGACACGGCGAGGGTCTGTGTGGCTCACGCCTGTTGATTTAGCCAAAAACACAGGCAGGAAAACGGACAGGAAAGTTGCAATATCAAACCGAGGACGATTCTGTGTGATTTAGCTGTTTCTGTGTCGGGATTGCTCGGCATTTGACGCTCTGGACATGCGTGGGCTGGAGCAGGAGGGCTTGTCTAAAGTTTAAACAGCAGAGCCGAAGGTAGCCTACTGTTGACTGTGATAAGACAGAGGTGGCTATGATGGCTTCCCCTCTGTTCCTACTGATAGCCTGTCTGCTCTCGTTGCGTGTCGAAGGGGCTTTCTTTTCGGGACCCCTGCACCCAGAGATGTCCAACGGCACCTTTCATCATTATTTCGTGCCGGATGGCAACTACGAAGAAAACGATGATCCAGAGAAATGTCAGATGCTGTTCAAAATGACCGACAATCGCAAATGCACCCTGAACGAGGACCAGGACTCGGTGATCCGGGACGATTTTATCATCATCAAGCGGCACATCGAGGACGCGGCGAGGGTGCTGGAGGGCATCGGCAAGAGCATCTCCTTCGACCTGGACGGAGAGGACAGCTATGGGAAATACCTGAGACGGGAGACGACCCAGATCAGCGAGGCGTTTTCTAACTCCGAGAAGTCTCTTCTGGAGCTGGAGGTGAAATTTAAGCAGAGCCAGGAAAACGAGCTGAAAGAGGAGCACAAGATCAGCGACGACTTCCTCAACATGATCGTGCACACGCGCGACGTCTTGAAGGAGACTCTGGACATCTCGCTGGGACTGAAGGACAAGCACGAGCTGCTGTCGCTCATCATCCGGAGTCACGGGACCCGGCTGAGCCGTCTGAAGAACGAGTACATGAAGTTGTAGAGAGGGCTGACTGTGAGTCTGCCTTCAGGCAAATCTCAGTCTGACTCTATGGCAAGG
This sequence comes from Sinocyclocheilus anophthalmus, assembly GCA_018155175.1. Classification (NCBI taxonomy): domain Eukaryota; kingdom Metazoa; phylum Chordata; class Actinopteri; order Cypriniformes; family Cyprinidae; genus Sinocyclocheilus; species Sinocyclocheilus anophthalmus. The sequence continues at coordinate 126,943 of JADLZN010004767.1, forward strand.
CATTTGAACATTAATTCCTTCAAATTAAGTAGGCTAGTGATGTACTTGTTTTTAGTAAATAGCCAATTTTCCCAATAAAATTGTCCCAATTGTCTTTATGTAATAGTACTGAAGCTATATACTGCACGTAATTATTCGGTTCAAATTCATTTCTATGAGACATTAGGGTCGATCCTAACTGTTATTAGTAATATATACTATCTCACTAGTTACAGAACACACACTGGTCTAATAATTAGGTAGTTTGTATGTAGGCTATTCAATTAGTACTATGAAGCTGAATTATAGCCTACATTTGTGACCCTGGACCACAAAACCAGTCATAAGGGTCCATTTTTGGAAATTGATATTTATACATAATCTGAAAGCTGAATAAATAAGCTTTCCATTGATGTAGGCTATGGTTTGTTAGGATAGGTCAATATTTGGCCAAGATACAACTATTTGAAAATCTGGAATCTGAGGGTGCAAAAAAATAAAAATATTGAGAAAATGGCCTTTAAAGTTGTCCAAATGAAGTCCTTAGCAATACATACTACTAATCAAAAATTAAGTTTTGATATAGTTACGGGAGGGAATTTATGTAATATCTTCATGGAACATGATCTTTACTTTATATCCTAATGATTTTTTACATAAAAGAAAAAATCAATAATTTTGACCCATACAATGTATTGTTAGCTATTGCTACAAATATACCCGTGCTACCCTTTTATGACCCCCTTGTTTGTGCTCCAGGGTCACATTTGTATAGTTATAAGAACTAGAGTAAATAGTTAATAGTTACTATGAAAATTGGACTAGATACCAGCAAAAATTGGAACACATACTAATCTGAAGTGAATTGTTAATGTCTGAACCACGGATCCCTATAGAATTCACTGGAAAAATTAGGAAAATATTTGAAATTGTTTCTTGTTACTATCACCATAGTTGTAAAATGTATTAATCGCTATTGGATTGCTTACTAAAATAAGAACTAGTAACATAACAATATACTATTTATTTTGAAGGAATAAATGCTATTTCTCTGTAACTACTTGGCAAAAGTGATGCAGCTATTCTGTGCAATAAATGAAAGCCAGTATTCACTTAATAGCGGCAATCATACATGATGGACAACCATTAAATGCTTTAAACTTGGCAATACTGCCCTTAAATTCTAGTCATTAACGGCATTTGCAGCTTATGATAATATGACTGGAACCTCAGTCTAACCAATATAGAGGCTTTACCTCTCAGAGGAGACATACAAATCACTGAGTTAGTGTCAGCGTTGAGTTTCTCACTATTTTCTCAGATAATGATATAGGGTGTATTTGCGTTTGCTCATTTGCATTGGCATTACTTGAATGTTTCAGAGAAAATTCATGTTGGTTAAACAGAAGGAATATAGTTTTCATTGTAAAAAATGTTAGCTGTCATATTAATATTTACATTACTTGAATGTTTCAGAGAAAATTCATGTTGGTTAAACAGAAGGAATATAGTTTTCATTGTAAAAAATGTTAGCTGTCATATTAATATTTAGTTTATATAAGAGCATGTGCTTAGAATAGTTTTTAAGCATTCAGTCTGACAATCCTCCCAAAGATTCTGGCATATTAAAAACATAAATTTTTATTATTATTATTTTCTGATACACTTGGAGGAATAAAAAGACATTTGCTCTTCTTTGTACATGTTATTATGTTTTGTGTGCCCTAAGAAATCTATATAGTTTATAATGAGCTTTTAAAATATTAAACTGTGAGTGTTTATATTTATGAAAAAGCGTAACTGTATTCATTTTATGAAACTGTACGTGTTGCATTAAGTATTCTTGTCCTCTGAGAAGTAATGGGAAAAGGACCATCTGGGATGACATATTCCAGTCAAACCAAGATGACTGCGGGCAGGATTATTGGACTTGAAGCATTCTACCATGTGTAGTTCTATTCTTGGGATACAGTATATGTTGTGTATATTCCTTTTTGTAATAAAAATCTTCAAGATAGTATCTGTGTGACTGTGTGAACTGCATTGTTCTAAAACATTCCAGAAAAGATTTAAAGTAATAGTTAATTCAGGCTTATGTTGTTTAAAAAAGCTGTATGACTTCTCTCATAAAATATATGAACAAATGATTAACAAATCGTTCCTTTAAGTTGGTTGCTCTGATTCACTAAATGATTCATTCACAAACTGGACTGATCTGGATGCTGAGATCAACTTGATTATAACAGCTCACTGAGTATGTATTTTGGTTTGTTTCACAAATATGTATCTTAAATTAGTGCACATGTTGTTTGGTGTTTTTTTATTTTAAAGCTTTCCAAATAGTTTCCAAAGCACGGAGGGGTCTCAGAAGGGAAAAACAGGAACCCCACACCCACCCCCCACCCCCCCACACAGGCCCTCAAACTTTTGAATTTGCCTGTTGTGAACGTTAATAAAGGACAGAGGGAGATACAGAACCACAATAGAATGAGAAGGAACATGCAGAGCTGTTAAGGTATGAGCAGTATGATAGTTGCTCTAAGCATATGCAGGTGTCACATTGTTTCATGTTAGAACCCGGCACACACTGTTCAGGACACCAAACTCCCTGACATAGTGGGAGTCCTCCTCATAAACATGCATTACCAGACAGCCAGATCCTCTGCTGCGGTAGTGGGTGATATCTCAGTTTGAGTGTGTGTGTGTGTGTGTGTAAGAGAGAGAGAGAGAGAGAGAGAATTTTAAATTGATAAGGGGAAACCCAAAACTATATATATTCATGGTAACACTTTATTTTAAGGACCTATTCTAGCTATTAACTAGTTGCTTATTAGCATGAATATTACTAGCATACTGACTATTTATTAGTACTTATAAACCACATACTAATGCCTTATTCTGTATGACCATATTTTAGACCCGTAATCCTAACCCATACCTCAAACCCTTCACAACTACTTATTAACTATTTAATAAAGCCCACGCAAATTAGAAGTTTTATTGGGGAAACCGTCCCACTAGTTTAACCCGTGACAACTAATGGGCTTCCCTATTCTAAAGTGTTACCATATTTATATTTACCATGTAATTACTATTATTTATTATTAACTATTTCATTCAGTTCTAAACATAAAAAATACTAGAGTTATTTATAAATACACTCTAGGCTGTGTTTTATTTGGTCATTAACACCGTCTTAATGTATCACCCCCTACCTGAATCTTTCCCCAAAAAGGGAACAAGGGGCATGTCTATCTGTGACCAAAATATTGCCATTATTATGTTTTATCTATCTATCTATCTATCTGATTCTTCTATCTAGTATTCTAGCTATCTATCTATCTTTCTGTCATGGACCAGGCCATTTCATACTGTACTATTAGATTATTTTAATTTGATATATAATATAATACCATATCATTTTAATAGAATGCAGTATAGTAGGCTTTGAAACAGTGTAGCATGTTTCCATGACAATTGCATAAAATGCAGTTACAAAACCGCCTGAACAGACGTTTGTCGGCAAAGCTCACGTAATTTGGACAGAGTGTCAGTCCAGTGGCGCACACACGCACAATTCACGGTTGATTAAACAGCGTGTGTGTGTGTGTGTGTGGTGTGTGTGTGTGGGTGGTGTTGTGTGTGTGTGTGTGTGTGTGATGTGTGTGTGTGTGTTTGTGTGTGTGCTGTGTGTGGTTTGTGCAGCATCAGCGCTACAGGCATCTGACCCTTCACCCACTTCCAGCACTGTGAGTTCTCACGCTTCTCAGCGCTATATAAGGCTGAAATAACCGAGCCTACCTTACCCACGGCTTCACGGTAAGTGCCACATGCCGTTTCTGTTTTCCTCTTCTCTCATCACATGTAAATAACAAAAATGAAATTCCGTGGCTGGGCTGCATTTAGTAAACGGGACGTTCGCGTGTATCAGCCTGATGAATGAAAGATCGCTTGGTGTTGTGTTTGTTGTAAGCGTCATACTCGTGATTTCCTCATGTAATATTTCATGAATGGAAAGCTCTAGTGTAGACCTCCTTTAGTCAGCCAGCTGCTCCCAACCACCTTCCCCCCCCCACCCCCCTCACCCACCAACACCCATCACCTACACAACAGCACCCCCGATACCAAGATGCTTTTTTAGCTATGAGTCTAAATAAGCAAGACATGTTTGAAGTTGATTCTTTACTATCATTCATGGCATCTGCGTGTTTTTTGTGTTGTGTACGAGGCGGTATGGTTACACATACTAAACTATAACACTGCAGATGGAATGAAGTGGGTGCCTTTCACCTACTTCACTTTGCCGTGTTCCCTGAACACATGTGCTAAGATTTATTTGCAACGTTTACATAAAGACCAAATGCGTCTGAGGCAAAGTTTCTTGTGTTGGTTTGTTGTATTTTGGGCTAGGTAGCATGCACGCGGACCCCGAAGCGAACTAGAGCCGATCGGTGTGAATGTGTGGAGGAAACATCGCATCATAGAAAAGGGGTAGTGTGCCTCCTCTGGTGCCTCGAACACTGTTTCTGGTTCTGATGACAAGCTATTTTTGCATGTTATTAACACCCTATTATGGGTGGGGGCTAGGCGTGTTGTGTTGTGTGGAGACATAAATATTTTATTATCCGAGGATAAGCGAGAAAATCTGAATATGTTGGTATTATTAAAGTCCCAACAAGTCTTATTTTTCGTGTGGGCATCTTACAGTGTTTCTAGACAGGGGCGAGCTACTGTCTATTATCGAAGTTACAATAGTGTTACTAAATAAGTATTAAAAAACCCGATATGGGAGAAAGCAGTGGGGAGTCTCAGCCGATAGGGTCTCTCAATTAGGACTGTCACCAGAATAATAACTGGGTTAATGGATCAAGTAAACTTCATTTTACCATTCCAAATGTATCTAAAACAACGTATGACAGTGTAAGCAATACGCGGTTTGTTATGCACAATGACCTTACACAAGTGGAGAACCCTTTGAGCATGTGATCTGATTTTAATTTGCAAAACGCAGGGTGGGGTGGGGGAGTTTTTTCTGTGTAGCCTAGTGGGGTTGTCGAATGTGTAATGACCAACCTGTTCATGGGCTGTTTTATTTGTTTAGTGTTAAGATGGGGAACATGACAAAAAGTGGGTTTCGGCACAAAAATAACGTGTGGGTTGGAGGGCCAAGTCTGGAAAACGACACAGGAGTCCCCTCGGTCCAAAAGAGTTCGGGGTGTCGCCACAAATAGTTGCAAAGGAAATGGAAGGGCAGAGGTCAGGAGGCAGAGGGGGAGGAGGGCAGGGGGCAAGTCATAAATGCACCGGAGCCCAGAGTAGACCTTGCTTTTTCTTGGGTACTTGTGTCATACGGTATGGGATTGGGTTGTCAGTAGGCCCCGACCGTCTGCAGATAATTCCAGTTCTGGGAGACTGCATGCATTAATCATTTATCCGAAGAGCTATCTCATCTGCGGGGCTGTCGACAAACTGTGACATTCACAAATCAGTGCCATGCGCGTTCTGTAGAAGAGCAAAATAATTAAACATAATGATAAGAATAAAAAACTCTAGACTGGCGTTGGACTTTGTGTTGGAACAAGCCTAAATATAAAGAGAACACACCCTAACACATTTTAAAATGTAATTCTAAAAAATGTATCATGATTTCCACAAAAATATTAAGTAGCACAAATGATTACAACATTTATATAAAGAAGAAGTAGCTTGAGCACCAAATCAGCATATTAGAAAGCATGGTTTCTGAAGGATCATGTGACACTGGAGTAATGGCTGCTGAAAATTCAGATTTGCGCATGCGTACAAGGAATAAAGTTTACAGTGTTAATATATTAAAAGACAAACAGTTGTTTGCAATGTGATAATATTCACAATATTCCTGTTTACTATATTTGATCAAGAATAGTGCAAGCCATGGTGAGCAAAAGAGACGTCTTTCAAAAACATAAAAAAATCAGACCAACCCCAAACTCTTGAAACACTTTATTATGTCAAAAGGTTACTTTTACAGGTATTCAGTGACTCATTGACTGAAAATATAACTCATAACAGTTCATTTTTATGGTAATCAATATTTATTTATTTAAAAAAAACTAAAGACTATAATTATAACTATTTATTTTAAATTACTAAAGACTGAAAAATTAATTTGGAGTTGTGTGATAGCAGTTTGCTGTACCATGTTTACTTGACACAACTGTGTGCTGCTCACATCAGTCATATTCACCGTTTACAGCAGCACATTTCGCTGCGGTGACTCATCTAATTATTGGGTAAACGGTGATATGAAAGGGTGTGGCTGTTATATGAACGCAATAACCTCTTACTTTGTGTCCTCAGACTAGCAGCAGCCACTCACAAATCAGGATGTTATCCTATCTTACTCGCTGGATGTCCAGAGGTGCTTTCCAGGCACTGAAGGGGGCAAGCAGTCGGCCTCAACTGGTCAAGACACCTCATATTGGGAATCAGACTCTGGCAGCGGCTCCTCTGCCCTTCACTGGGGGGAGTCCAAGAGTAAGGCAGGCCCAGGCACTGGACCAGGAGAGACTACTGCAGATTGATTGGGATGATGGAAGTTGTAGTTTGTATCCATTCACCTGGTTAAGGGATAACTGCCAGTGTCCTCACTGCACACTGCAGTCCGCACAAGCACGCTGTCTGCTGTTCACAAATCTGGACGTGCACACTGGAATGGACCAAGTACAGCTGATGGACAATAAGGTTGGTCTTGGTAAGCAAAGCTTAAAGGGATAGTACATGCTAAATAGAAATTTGTCATCATTTACGCATTATCATGTCATTCCAAATGGATATGATTTTCTTTAGCGAAACACAAAAGAAGGTGTTTTGCAGAATGTCCATGCTGCTCTTTTTGATTCAATACAAGTGGAAGGGGAATAGAGCTGTTGCGTTCCATAAATACTACATTGTGCTGTATTCCAGGTTTATTCACTTTTTTCCCATCCACTGTGGTGCTTTTTTGTCATTTTTAAAGCTTGATGGCCCCATTCATTTTCATTGAATGGCAAAGAACAGGCCTGTTCACACCAATAAATGATAACTATAATGATAATTATACTGATAATGTTATAATCGTCCACACACCAACACACAGTAACGGTTTGTTTATTGTAAGAAAATGCTGCTGTTTTGCCATCTGCCACTTTAAATGCAAGGTGGATTCAGATTGGCTGTCAATGTTTTTATCGTTCATCAGCTGGAGAAAAAATAGGTTTGAAATTGATTCCAACAATATTGTTCCTCTGTGCCCTTATATCGCTATACTGTAGTTGTTGTGTGGACTATTCTGTGTGGGCTATTTTTTTTTTTTAATTTAGAACTATTTTTAAATCAATATACTGTATAGTTAGCGTTATAGTTATAGTTTTTTATGTGAATGGGCCTTTAGTCATAGAAGTTTAGAAACTAAATGAGTGAGAGTAAATGGGAATTAAAATTTTTGGATGAACTATTCCTTTAAACCTGGCTCTGTATTAAAACATTCTGAAACTAAAGCTGCTGAACACATTTACAGTTGTTCGGCGAAATTTTCCAGGCAAAATTCAGTCATTTAAATAGGAATCTATATGAACAGATTTCTCTCGTGAGGGTGAAAGATTTCTCCATGCAGATTTCACATCACGCACATTCACTGCGTTGACCAACAGAAAGCTGCTTGAAACTGATTTCTGTGTGAGCTGTGCTTCACACATTGCTAAAATAATGATAATGGACAGTGGATAATGTGATTGCACCTAAACACTGTATATCTGCTGTACTATTGTAGTATTTCTGGTTAAGACAGTTAGGAAGTCTGCTGGATGCTCCAGACGCAGTACTATGCTAGTGAGCAGCTATTCAGGGCTGCGTATCCCAAAAAGCAACTATGGTCGCAAGTTCCGTCATTACCAAAAGAGTTCAATGGCACTAATGACCAAAGTTAGCTAACAATGGTTTGGGAAACGCATCCCTGGTCTTTTTACACCAAGTCATTGTCTAATAGTCCTTAAACCTGTTTTTCTGAAACTCATTGTAGGTGTCCATTACTTGGCCTGATCAGCACAGTAGTGAGTTTGATCCTGACTGGCTGAAGAAACGGTGTTTTTCCTCTGAGGCAAGACAGGCTCAGCAAGAGGAGCTCTTCCTTAATGGTGAGTTAATTGTGATCTATTAGTCTTCATTGCCATAATATTTGTATTAGCCATGTCTCTTTTTTAGCTATATACATCTCTAATCTTTCTATTATTTATATGGATATTATAAAAGAATGTATTTTATATAGCAACCTGGAGATTTTATTTTCTGTACGGTATAAAGCTGCAGTTCAGTTATTCTCTCGATGTGCCGCTTGAGTGTGTATGGGGTGAATCTGCCTTATATTTGTTGATTGCCTTCTATAACATTGTCCCTATTAAGGCACACTTTGAATTGAAATAAGAAATGTGCCTGATTCTTTCCGTTTACATTTTTTTCAAGACTGGATGGGTTTTGGTTTTTGTTTTAGACCGTTTTTAAGAATAGCTTCATATATAGTTGAAATGCACTCATGTAAGCTAATATTTGTGCAATAGCTGAATTAATGTGTGGTCTGGACAGCAGTTACTTTTGTAGTGCAGGCACTTCTCCCCAGAATCGCCCCTGAATGGAAAGACTTTTTCCACTTCCTGCCACATGGAATAAAGATTTAAGGGCATTTGAGAAGAGTGAGCTGTTGTGCTTACACCACTCTTGAGGGATGCTGTGGTTGGAGCAGACTGAACAATGTGTCTGCCAGAACAAGCATCCTGCACGTATTTGTGTGTCCTGAGATTTTAAGATTACATTTTCAAAATTAATGCACGTCACTGGGGCTTTGTAAGAGATTTTTGTGAGCCACAAATGTTCTTTAGTTTTAAACATCTTGCTATTGTTTTTAACTTTGTGATTTTCTCTTTGAAGTTCAGGAAATTATGCTGTTGTTTTGTTTAAAGGCACAAAAGGCATCCCCTTGTGCCCCTTAAATCAGTGAAAGACAACCAATACATTTCCACGGTTTAAAGCATAGACTACACATCACAAGTGTCTGCTTCTAGCTGAGGTGTAAAACACACCAGGCTTGCATGTGTTTAACAAAGCTCCTTAACTGGCACATAATATGACAAGTTCTGCCCCTTGTTTTAAGACCTCCCATATAAACTGTCTTCAAACTGCCTGAAAGAGGCCTGTAAAGCTCTCACCTTGCTATAATACGTCTGTCTTCGGCAGTAATCTACCATTAGCCATTTCCTGACAGGTTAGCACCATTTGTAGACAACTGATGTGTCCTTCATGGTCTTACTCAATCTCTCTACAAATGAGGACCATTTTGTGTCCATTTTTGTTTTTAAACTATTCATTTTTTTTAAACTCCAAGGTTTATATTAATGCAGTGTAAGTGGCTTATTTTTTAAATATTAGAGGTGAGGCAAAATTGCAGTGTAAATAAGGATGAAGATAAGGATGCATTGATCCTTGATCAAAAATAACAGTGAGTAAAGATAATTATAATCTTAGAGGACATTTTTATTTTAATATGTGCTGTTCTGTTGAACTTGCTATTCATCAAAGAATCCTAAGAAGAAAATGGATCATAATTTCCACAAAGCAGCAGAACTGTTTTAGCATTGATTATAATAAGAAATGTGAGATTTCTAAAGGATCATGTGACACTGGCTGCTGAATTCAGCTTTTTTTTAAACCACAAGAATAAAAAGCATTTTAAAATATACAGTAACATTAAAACAGGCAGTTACTGTATTTTAAATTGTAATGACTGTTGTGTCTCTTATGCTCAACAAGGTTGTATACAGTATATTTCATGAAGTTTGAGATAACAGGCAATTAGGCTGAATTAGGTCACACTAGTATATCTCACACTAGGTTTTTATGACCCAGTGAACTGATTCACTTAAAGGAGTTTTTCTAGTGTGGCTGTAGTGTCTCATTTACAAGAGGGCACAAGTGTGCTTTACTGCGGTCACAGCATGTCCTGGTTCAGCTGACATCATGATCCTTCAGAGCACCAAGACCGCATTGTTCCCGTCTAAGTTCAAAAACAGCAAAACAGTCACATTGCTGCATTAGATGAAAAACAGTTCACCCTTCCCACACAGAAAAAGACCACACTGGCACAGGGCAAAGACTAAGATTACTTAAATAACAGTTGAAGGAGTACTTTTAAAACCTTATTTTTCCAAATGGCTTATGGAAAACTAATGGTTTGACTTAATGGGTTGAAAAGAGGTGTCTTACTTCATTTTCTTGAGAAGCGCACGGGACGTGAACTGAATATAGGATGCTGTGCACACATGCAAATTGAGTTACTCAAATCATATAAATCTACTTTCCATATCCCATTTGGAAATGATCTCTGTAAGTGGTTTGTACTCTGGTTGTGAGCTTCTGTCTGTCCTGTTCTTAGTGAACTGTGCTCTGTGCTGAGTTCTCAGTAGGGACTCTGTTGACAGAGTTTGACTGGACGTAGCTGCCTGCCAGCTACAGCAGCCACGGCTTCACATTACCATTGCTGGAATAATCACAGAGGCAATGCTGAAGGAAACTGTTTAAGCACACATAAGCCGACACCTTTCTTTTCCGGCATGCCTTTGTGTGCATAAATGTATGCATTTCCATCTGTTTCAGAGACTGAAAGGGTCATTGACACATAGTCAATTTTTATTAAAGTGTCTCAGTAGCCGCAGCTGGACAGAATGATAGCATGATATTAATCTCTGGCTCTGAAGTCAACATTAGCACTGCCAGGAAACCCTAGTATGTCAGTGAGACCGAGAATATTACACATTACACGCTTATAAGAGCTGAACATTACTGACCTGGACTGACTGAACCACTTCACCCTGGGCCCAGTGCCCAGCTCACTCGCTTTCGTTCTCTTTTTTTGATCAAATTCATACCAGAACCTCAAAATTGCTGTGAGATTGTGGGTGTTTTCTCTGCCTTGTGTGTCAGTCAATTTTGGTTTTGTTTGCATCAACTTGATTGCACGTTTATATGATTGCATATTCATACTGCATGCCAGTGTATATCATGACTAATTTAGCAACATGGTTTCCTCTCTCAGGGTTACATCTGTTTTCAATGCATTTTGTCAACTTGAAACTACACATTTTATTATAACTATGGTTGGTATCAACAAAATACAATTTTAGTAGTCTGCTGTGTGGCCTTCAGCTTCTAAATTTGAAACAGCCGCATTTTTAAGTGAGTCCAGCAAATGCGTTCAGTAGTAAACAAACGGCCATGTTTCATTCAGATGTTTCATTTCGGTGACTCTAGTGATGCCAAACAGAAATGCATCAATAACTGTTTTCTAACAGGTTTCTTAAACATCCCCACATTTTTCACTGTTCAAATTTCAAGCTCTCCATTTAACCCCACTGCTTTAACTTTATTTGTATTTTTATGAGGATGTTTGTTATGAGCCACAATGAGACAGCTCTTATATTTGTGCTCATCACCATGGATATCCTGCATGTGTGTCAGCTGTGGTTAAATAAATAGATGCTCCTTTCTCTTCCAAGTGAAGTTTGCCGAGTTGGCATTGTGGCTTCTACCTAGTCGAGGTTTGGAATATACAAACTTTATTTATCCTGTTGAGGTGTGACTATGCCTCTAAGATAATATACATCTGAGAAATCAGAAGCTTATTCATGCTTATCGTCATGACAAAGTATCTTGAAGGGAGTATCTGTGCCAGGTATGCTACCATTCCATTTTTTGTTTTTTCTTTATGTTTTTCAAAGTCTCTTATACTCACCAAGGCTGCATTTATTTGATCAAATCAGTATTATTGTGGAATATTATTATACAGTAATTTAAAATAACTATCATCTGTTTAAATATAAATACATTTTAAAAGGTCATTTATTTCTGTGATGGCAACTGCTCCAGTCTTCAATGTCAAATGATCCTTCAGAAATCATTCTAATATGCTGATTTGGAGCTCAAATTGCCTTAATGTTAAAAACAGTTTTGCTTTTGTGTTTTTCAGGATAACAGTTTTAATTAATTAATCACACTTGTATAGCATTATAAATGTCGTTACTGTCACTTTTAATTAAATTAATACATCCTCACAGAATAAAAGTATTCATTTCATTTTTTTTCTTTCTGACCCCAGACTAATGAATGGTAGTGTACATGACTTCATAAATCGGGAAATAATTGGTCAGGAGTTCTTTTCTTTCACTTGCTGGTCCTGAACTATATTTGTCTCTGGATTCTAAACTGTGACAAATTCGCCAGTGGAACAGTTTTCTAAATTGAGAAAAGCTGAGAAAGAGGTGCGAGGCTGAAAAATACTTCTACAGCACAGAGGTCCAAGCAGTGAATTATAGACATAAGTGCAGAACGCTTGCTCTCACATGCACACATCTCTAGAGACCCTGTCTGTGAAAGTAGACATAAGAACCAGTTTTCCAGCAGTACTGCTTCAAACATGCAGGCCCTCACACAGTGTTCTGACCAATGTGTTCTGGCCTTAACCCTGACACACACACACACACACACACACACACACCACACACACAGTCCTTCATTATATTAAGACACTTACGGTTTTAGGTGCAAAGTTTCTATCATGTGTTTATTTGCATTGTAAATCAGGGTGCTTAGAAAATGAGTAACAGAGATAGGAAAGATTTTGGAAATCTTTTTTTTTGGAAAGGATTTTAGCTACTTTTGGAGTAATGCTGACATCATTCCCACTTTATTATATAGACTTGAGCCTCTGTTGACTTTGCTTTTTATTTTAACACTGGACCTTCTAATGCAGAGTTTCCCGAGCTAGGTTTTTTTGTGGTGGAACTTCAAGCGGTTCGTGAGTTGCTAAAAAAAAAAAAATAATTTATTAAATCATAAAAAATATAAAATTATGAAAATGAGGTTTCTGTTTCTTTACACTTCATGACACTAGACACTAAGTTGTGTTATTTCTCTGTGATGTTTTGTGTTGTGCATTGTAATGTGTATTTATATGCGTATCTGTGTTTCAGAGCGTGAATACTGGGATTCAAGTCTGCAGATCCCTACAGCTGACTTTGAGGAAGTTCTACATGATGACAAGGCTGCCCTGGCCTGGCTAGAGGCTCTGAGACGCATTGGCATTGTCTACCTGAGGAGGGCGCCAGCAGAGCAGGGCCAGGTGGCCAGACTGAGTCAGAGGATTGGCTATCTACGCCTCACCTTTTATGGGTATGGACTATATCATCATCATCAAAACCTTATTAAGGACACACATGGTCCAAAAAACACAGACAATACAAAAGAAATGGACTAAATCTGACTGAACTAAGTGCTGGGTTCGACAGCGTTGAAATTATACTATAGCTTTGGCTGCACTCTAATTAAAGCAATGAAATGCCTATTTTTAGATAATCATAATGATTTAACCATTTAGTGAGCAAAGACACAAACAGAAGTAGCAAATACAGTCATTTTAATACTGCAGACTTGGAAACAATGGAGTAATAGGAGTCATACTGACAACTAGTATTACTACTTAGTAAGTAGTACTTACCCAGTGATCAAGAAGTTCTATCTAGATGATTCTTTAACTGACTGCCTATTTATGTAGTGCAAAATATGCAAAAATATTCAGTCTGTCACTGGAACCTATACGAAAAATAATTATGTACATTTCAAACCCGGTCAAACTTCAATTACAATCTAATTTCCATTTCAGAAATTGTTAAACTGATTTTGAACATCTGTGACTCTGTGTTTACACCAAAAATTGTGCAAAACTACCATTTATGCCAGAATTGCCATTCTCACTCCAAGATCTACAAAGAAAGACAATTCACTTACTGCAAAGGGCACAAACCCATCATTCATGGAAAACGAAATATGGTGTGATGAGTAATGTGGTCTGATCTTCCACCCTAATGCGTTACATCTGGACAGGTTTATAATTGAAGGAAATAAAAAGTCCCTCAACCCACAATGTCTGTTGAAAACATGGTAGTAGATGTGTAGTAGTCAGGCCACCCGTCTCGTTAAGTCTGGGCATTCTCTCCAACAGCCAACGAAAACTAGGCCGTTTTAAAGGACCAGGTGCATCTTATAACCACATTTTCTTCATGAGATTTTTTTTGGTCTTGCTAGTTTGGGGTCAGTAAGAATTTTTAGATAATGTTTTTGAAAGTCTCTTATGCTCACCACGGCTGCATTATTTAATCAGAAATACAGCAAAAACAGTAATCTTTTTTTTTTTTTACGTATGTTTTCTAATATTGTCTTTACTGTCACTTCTGATATAGCTAGTTTCTCAAACGCCAAAACTTGTTAGACAGCATTTTAAGAAAGATTAAAATTAGTCAAATGACCTTAACCTGCCATTATACTTGGCATTGGTATGTTGTCAGGTATTTCAGTTATTTTGCCCATCCCTGAGAAGAATAATGGTTGTTATTACCTTTATCTCTAGTCCTCAAGTCATATTTCTGTTTCTGCCACACGCATCTTGGCTATTGACTTGAGAGTAAAGTAGTGTGCAAAATTGTTAATGCAAGCACAGAACCATAGGACTGTTCCTTTTGAATATGATTATCATGGATGTCACAGCATGAGTCATTGGTCTACGCCATCCTTTGATGAAAGCATTTCGTGCTGTAACTGTTGGCCAACAATCAGAAAAATGTTCTGTTTTCAAAGAAAAAAAACAGCCTCTGACGGCATCTGAATGAATGGGAAATGATGTGAAAGAGCTTTGCTTTACACTCAGTTAAAACTTGTTCCATTGCTCTAGACTTACTGAGCCCATTTTATTAATCAAAAACCATTGAGATTCTGATTTATTTTCTTGCCAAACACCAAAGCCTCTCACAAGATCATGTAGAGAACATTTTTAATAAGTAAGGATGAGTGAATGGAAACCACAGCCTAGGACAGACAGATAGAGGAGCTGGAGAAAAGAGACAGAACAGAGACAGACACACCGTGAGCTTCTGGCTGTAATCACAAATCCATGCATGTGAACTCCCTCTCAGGTGACACCTGTTAAGTGACAGGCTGAATGATTTAACACCGCACTAGCCCCAGGAGCTCGCTCAAACTGGCCAAAAAGCAGCTTCACCTGACCCAGACTGGAACAAAAAGCACTGCATCTGCTAAATCAAGATTTCACTGGCTAGGGATCTTCAGACTGAAGGAGGAGGCCATGGTGTGTCTGACATGGAGGATTCTAGTGTCTAATATGGTCTTATTGATACCACTAATCTGCCTAATTTCCTTTGAAAAGCCACAAATACTCCTCTTTGTTTTCAATTTGATAACAGGAGAAAAGTTTTTTATAGAAACCAAAAATGTGTCTAGGTTTGTGCTACCAAACCTGCGTTTTTTTGTGGGCACAGAGGAACGGATTTTTTTTTTAAAGGGCAGATGATGTTGCTAAAAAGAACATTATTTTGTGTATTTGGTGTAATGAAATGTGTTAATGCGGTTTAAGGTTCAAAAAACATTATTTTCCACATACTGTACATTATTGTTTCTCCTCTATGCCCCGCCTTTCTGAAACGCGTCAATTTTTACAAAGCTCATCGTTCTGAAAAGCGAGGTGTGCTGTGTTTGGCCAGCTATCAAGTCCGTTGTGATTGACCGAATAACTCAAGCGTGTGACGGAAATCTTACGCCCCATACTGTGATGCCTGGTCAGCCAAACTGAGCGAGGATTCAAAACTGAAACCATTACAAACGAGGCATTTGCTGCATCCAGTGGGGACATAATTACGGATTATAATGACTTATACTGTCTTTTTACGCGTTGCGTTGCATCGCGCCGCATAAACATAAAACCCTGTCTGCATTTGTGATCGAAGAAATGACAAACAAGCGCTACTCTACACTGCTCAAAACTCACGTTTGAATCATCAGTGGCAAATTCTTTAAATATGAAAACGTACTTACAGTCTATGAGTCAGAACAGCCAGCATTGTAGTTTACTCTACCAGGATTAGGAAACAGTCCTCCATAAAATGAGCTGCACACATCTGAATATTTGAGTTGAACTGTTCGGGAACAGTGTTGTAAATAAAACTTAACCACTGATTTCTAGTCGTGTCCTCTTTTGGAAGACCAAACAAAGTAGTTTCGCTTTCACAACAAAACACAGCGTCTTCACAACATGGTGGCGGCGGTGGCAGCAACAATAAAGTTACGCCTTCTTTCTTTGCGTGAACATTTGGGCAGCTTTATGCAAATCTTCCCATACAGTGACGTAGACATGTGGGGGCGGCTAAATAGTGGAGTGTTCCTTTAACTTTTATAAAGAATATCTCTTTGGGTTTGAGACTTGTCTTTGCAACTTCAGGGATCTTATCTATGCACGAACAGCTTGTAACACTCCACAGAGAAAGGAAAACTTGAAATCGCATTATATGACACCTTTAAGGAAAAATTTCCAATAGTGTCTGAAGAACTCAACTGAATCAAAAAGGCTGGTTCTGGATAAGCCAGCAGTGATCTCTGTAACATTATATAATCCATATTTGCTTTTTTATTGTTTATTAAAGTCTTGCAAAAATATATTTCTTATTTTATTTGTGTCTTCCAGTAAAATATCATAGAAAAAAACTAAATTGTTTAAGACTTGTATTCAGATTCAGTTAATTTTAGGCTTAAAACAGTGAAAAAAAACCAAAACAATTTGTCAATGTGGAAAATAGGAAAAAATATTAAGATACATAAAAATACAAGATATATATATTTTTTAAAACAAGCTTAGTTTACACAGATACACTTCTGAAATAAAAGACTAAAATAGTAATTACAAGTAGTAATTTTTTGCTATGCAGTGAGTAGTTTCAAGAATTCACTACCAAAAAAATCATTTTTAATCATTACATTTTTTTTTTTAATAATTGAAAATCATTATTCATTTCTCGCACTGCGTTGCCATAACAAAAATGTCTGCTTTGTTCATTGAAGTGATTCCTTAGTCTTTAAATTTACTCTCAAAACCGTACTAAATCAAGTAAGCATTTTACTGCTGTGGTTTCCTACAATAAATACATGGAGAAATGCAGTAAAACTTTACAAGCCCATAGTCACCTGTTCTGATCCATCGCCCCCTCTATGATTTCACAGACACACATGGCAAGTGCAGGACAAGCCCATGGCTAACAATGTTGCCTACACTTCTGGAGAATTGAGCCTGCACACAGATTACCCTGCTCTGCACCATCCACCTGGAGTGAGTATACACACACACACACACACACACACACACACACCATACTGTGGTGTGTTACTCATGAAGGTGAGTATATGCATTCTTTAGATCATGATGGGACTTCCCTGTATTGTGTTTTTTAAAAATTAATCTAATTAAAATTATTACACCCTAAATAGATAATAGAATAAATAATTAATTTCACGAGAGGACTTCTGTTGTAATTCCTCTGGTTGTAGGTGCAGTTCCTGCATTGTGTCCGTCAGGCTGCTCAGGGCGGAGAGAGTGAAGTGGTTGATGGGTTTCACATGGCGGAGCAGCTCCGCAGGGAGGATCCTGAGGCGTTTAACATCCTCTCCTCGCTCAGGGTGGATTTCACAGACAGCGGTGCTGACTACTGTGACTTCAGCGTGCAGTCCAAAAACCACATTATAGAGTAAGACAGACTGTGGCTCCAGCAGACGCATACATACTCACATAATCACGCATAGCTAATGCAATGGTCCCATCTCATCTTCATCAACACTGACTATACGTAAATAATGTAAAACAGCACCATCTCATGTTCAGTTATAGAACTGGGAAGCAGTTTTAGCTGGTCTCCCAGCCTGACCAGCTAAAGAAGTGGCCAGGACCCCTCTAAAACCACCCTGCTGACCAGTTATGACCAGGCTGGTTGACCAGCTAAAACCAGCCAACCAGCTTAGGCTGGTTTTACCTGTATTTTCAGCAGGGAAAATTGTTCTGTGGTTGGTCTTTCCCATGCAATTCTAAACAGCAGCAATACACTGTAGTAGTTCTCATAAATCCCTGGTAACTTTCAATACAAGCTTGTATGTAATGTGCAGTGTGGACTCTGAGGGTCGGGTGACGAGGATCAACTATAACAATGCCACACGAGACTCGGTGCTGGATATGCCTGTGCATCAGGTTCAGCCCTTCTACTCGTCTCTAAAGGCCTTTGTGGAGCTGCTCAGCAGGCCTGAAAACGTGTTCACATACAGAATGGAACCAGGTCAGTGTGGTCAGAAACAGCCACACAGTTCACCTCTTTACCTAATCAGACGGTTGTTATAGCACACATTTGTACTATAGTTGACAGTCATAATTGCATAATAGGCAAAGATGAAGGGTTTTAGGCTTATGAATTTGGGATTAGGCTCAGGCTTTGGAAACTTTTCTATTTGAAATCTAATGCCAGGGTTTTCAAAAATAATCACTAGAATTAGCCCATATTTAAAGTACTGTATTTTGAATCCCACAAGCTTTCCCTTTGCTGCTAGCCTTCTTACTAAACCAAATATGACATTGCATGTATAAATATGGGACTGATGCTGGTTGTTCATTTCATCTCTGCGCAGGTGACTTGGTGACTTTTGATAACTGGCGTCTGTTGCATGGCCGAAAGAGCTACCTGTCACAAGGTCAGAACTCAAGACATCTTGAAGGAGCATATCTGGACTGGGATGAGGTCATGTCCCGTCTCAGGATCCTCCGGAAAGCTGTCCGTGGAGATAGGTAGACACTTCTCTTCATCCTCCACACTACAGTGACAGTTATGATAGGAAGCAAAGTTGATGTCTAATCCGTACTCTGGATTTAGGCTAGCGTTGCTTCGTGATAACTTTAAAAACATCTCTTCACTGTAGAAAGCTTCAGGGCCTAGGGATAATTTCTGTTGGGCATATAAGTTTTGGCAAGTGGATATTTGTTAATATAATACTATAATTGCTTTTTTTTCTGAAGGGGTCTTGGAGTCTTCAGCTCTTAGAAAGTGCAGTCATTTTCTTTGTCTTGACGTATTACTTGTTCTTTGGTAAAAGGGACAGTTTGCCAGAGGTAATTTGGTTTTAGTCTTCATATGCTAATGACGATCACAAGTGATGGTGAAATTTTGTTTAAAACTAAATATTTAGCATATGTATGGACAACTGCCCAAAATATGGTTCTAGTTTGAACTAATTCAATGGGTTTATTCTAAAGCACGAATGTTTTCATCAGTTAGTCCATGTTGTAACAAAAGTGACATCTCTGGCACAGTTTGAGATTTAGTTTGTGATGTATATCATTTTCCCTTTTATGTATTTCACATATGGTGTCAACAGAACTAAACGTTTTTAGCCAACCTTTGTTTTTTACAGGGATTATTGTTTCAACGGTCAGTACTTTTCCCTCTCCTCCACACAAACATTCTTGTAAGACCAATCATGATTAATGGTAGTTGGTAGTTTCCCCTTTTATTCTCTAATGAACCATACAGTTTATATTTGCTTGTATTGTAAATAGTGGTTTGGACAATAATGAGACATTGACTCTTAAAGAGAAAAATGTTTTTGTGGTACAAAATCTTTTATAAGCTGATGTCCAAACAAAGTGTCAACAAAGTTTGATATACTGTATGGAGATCGGGTATTTCATCAGTACTTGTATACTGATTATAGACCAGTAGACCTTAAGCTCTTTGATACTTGAAAAGGCCTCAAATATGAAAATTTTAAAGAAAGAAAAACTGGCCAATTTGTACTAATGCAGCAACAATGCAAATATAGCTTATGTGGCTAATGACTGTAATTAGCAAATTAGTTGCAAACCAGCTATAGCCTAATTTTTTTGTAAATACAAAATGTCGATATTTAAAAAGCTCAGGATTTTGAGCACCTCCGGTAGGCTTTTTTGGATGGGCCTCTATGTAACAATGCAATGTTTATAAAAAAAATATGCTGGAGTTGAAGTGTTTCAATGATTTAGGAGGACGCTGACAGAGATTCTTTTTTTCCCCAAACCCCAAAATGTATAGTGGTGATTATTGTGTTATGACAATGTTATATTTATATTTGATGATTTTATAGTTAGTTATCCATTTAAAGTATTTGACAAATGGCTTTTTAAAAGCACAATAAACTTAGTTTTTATATGGTCAGAAAAAAATCCCTTAATAAATAAATTTATTATGTGACCGCTGAATATTAATTGTAATTCATGCAGTAACAATATGCACACTCACAGAATCGGGTCGGACATCTTTTATTTCCATATTGCCAAAGCTGTACAGGTTCTATAAATATTTTTAAATGCTGAAATATTTACATCCATGTCTCTATTTTTTTTCCTTTCCCTCTTGTTCTAAACAATAGGCTAAAATGAAAGCCCAAATAATGTGCAACTGTATCTCTCACACTTTCAAACAACAGACCTGATCCACTGTCCAACTCAAAACATCCGTTTTAGGAGACTTGGACTCTGGGAAATCAGTTTTGTGCTATTTACATCTCTAAACCAATACTGAGTGGGCTCAAGTCCATTTAGTCTGCATACAACAACTCAATTGAATGGAGATGCAAAACAACACTTCATACATTTAAATTATTAAAAATGTGAGCAAAACATAAAAGAACATTAAAATATGTAAATGTGACAGCTGTACTGCCAAATCTAGTAGTCAAAAAGAGATGAAACGAGAAAATCTGCACCTCTATGAACAGACACAATCTCTTGCCATCTGTGTTTCTAACACAAACACACACAATCCCACAGACACACACAAACGGGAAGAGGACACTTCAAACAGGACATTTTGGACAAGACTTTTCCATCACTATTTAAACAATCTCCAAATGCAGCTGTCTTATAGATTAATAATGCCTTTTTTCATCGCTGTGTCAAAGTAATGACAACAAATGAACAGAAAACATGATGCCTGATCTGCTCTCTGGTCTCCTCGTTATGAACACACAGTGGATGAACTCTGAGGACATGACTGGACTTGTTCTTGGTACCCACTAGTGATAGTATTGCACATCTAGAAAACAAACTACAGTATTTCCTAAACATTTTAGTTGCTTTTTCAGCATTGCTTCAGAGATGTACAGATTCCTTTTTTAAATATTATTATTTTTTTTTTTTCAAGTGGCATGCAAATTTAACACAGCAGTTCACAAACAGGGAACTTTACAGCAGAACTAGTACAGTAGTTTGAGCCTTTTGAGCTAAAGAGATACACAGACCTTAGACCACTTACAGCAGGTGGAGGAGGGCAAATGGAACATTTACGAATGGGACAGCTGCTCCGTCATGGACGGTTGAGGCAAACCCCTCATACGTGGCAGCGCTAGATTGCAAAGACATGAACATTTCACCCACCACAGACAGAACAGACTGGAATTTACAGTACAACTTAGCACATAAATATTAAATACACAGCCTGTTGACTGATATCAGAGGGGGCTAAAGAGGGGAAAGACGTTTGCCTGATGTCTGCATGCTAGTGCCAACTCGCAAGAGCTGCGCATGGGACCTGCATGCAACCAAATGCCTCTAATTGAAATAAATAAAAGTGTACAAATGTGAGGACGTCAACCAATAGTAGTCAAAGTCTGTTCTTCTGGTTGGTCCATATTATGAGAATGAAATGCCAGCATTTTAGTGTCCAAGGACTGGAATATTATATCAGATACATTATATGAACAGGTTGTTTCTTTTAGGATGAAAGTGTAGAATATGTGAATGCATCTACATTTGAATCGGTACAGGAGCAGAGGTCTTTAAAAAGGAGCTTGGTAGGAGTGTCAGCTTGTATTGAACATGAGTAGTATTGCAGGGAGTTCAGGAGTTGAAGTAAACATAGGAGAGAAGTGTGCTAGCTCGGTAGTGGACGAGGGGACAGCATCTTGGGCTTGCCCTCTGACTCTTTCCCCTTGACCGCCGCCATGTAGGAGAAGAGGCAGAGCACCGAGTAACAGATCTGGTGTGCCTGTCCAAGACAGAACAGTAAACAGTTATATATGTATATTCTTTATACAATATAGATTGAATCAAAGCAGCTTTATAGTGATAAACAGGAAAATCAATGATGCAAACGCAACAATTCAGATTCTGTTGTAAAGCAGCTTTAAAAGACAATTGTGTAATTATTTAGATCGAGTCAGTTCAGCATTTGTTCAGTTCAGATAAACAAATGAAGATCATAAATTCAATTCAGCTACAAGCAATTCCTCAAAAGGGAACAAAGTTGAATGTTATTCAGCTTGAATCAGTTCAGTATTGATTCAGTTCTGTTCAATAACAGTGTCAATGTTGCAAGATGCGACTCAGCTGTTAAGTGTAGTCTTACTCAGGAAAAATGACTAATGATATTAAAAAATATTTACTATTGGAATATTAAAAAAAACATTGAAATCAGAAGCTGCAACAAGTTAAGAGCATGTTAACTGAATCTGTACTGATACCCAGCTCTACTGTGTAGTACTTTATGAATACTGAAATCTTACCATAGGAGTCTTGTACTTATGGATCACCACTTCTTTAGTTTCAGGAACTGCAAATCCCAGTGCAAGACACAAAATAAAAAGTTCAACAGCAGTGGAATAACAAATATAAAATATTCAAGGCCAGGGGGCAGACACAGGGAGAAAGAAAGAGTGATCGAGACAGAGAGAGAGAGAGAGAGAGAGAAGGGGAGGCATACATAAGGCCTATGACAAATTAATATTAATAATCTATATCTGACCCCTGCACATTTCAGACAGCGCTACAGAGCACTGAATCTTGCAGCAGAAGAGCAGCACTCATAAAGATCATATGACTGAACAGGATTTATCATCAGTAGACGTTTCCCACAAGACTGAGAAACTCTTATGCAATGGGGAACTGAATCAAGGCAGGCTCAAGGAGATCAACGAAAGCCGAGGAAAAATATGGGGATAGATGAGCCAACTCAGAGAGAGAGAGAGAGAGAGAGAGAGAGAGAGAGAGAGAGAGAAAGGGAATATCACTGAAAGTTAAAGCTGGAAGGAAATCCGGGGCCTGCTGGGTTTTTCCATCACTTATGGAATGACTTTTACTACAGGCATGAGTGTATGAACTCGAGTGTAGGAGAAGCGACATCTGACATCAAGGCAGTGCAGTGCAGATGAGCAGTCGACAGCCATTAGTGGTGAAAAGGGATGTATGCGAGATGATGACAGATGTGGAGTTAAATGAGGAGGACAGGTTAAGAAAGAGAAGAAAAGATAAAGGTGACAGCACTTTACCTGCTGGAGAATGAAGGTTTTCATAGCAGCAAAGATGAGGGGCGGATTACAAAAAGGAAGCACAAAGACACAGCACTAACCCAGTCTAGAGCGACTCTGTGACTAAAGAAGAGACTTCATACACTGCACCTTCCCTTCATTGTACATATCTCCAAAAGCACCGGTCTCTAAAATCTCTACATGGTTTAGTTATTATCTAACTCTATAAAGACTTCTATTCTGGAGACTGACAATTTTGGTTGAAGTATCACTTAAAGCAGTATTCCTGATGAAAACCTATGACTCCTCCTCCAAAAGATGTATCAAAGGAAACAACTACAATCTAAAATGGAACTGATCAGTTCATTCGTCACGAAAGAACTTGAACTGTGCATCATTTCCTCAAAGCTGCTGATGGCGTGCAAGACCTTATCCACCGGAAGAATCCTTTTCCTCCATGCCAGAGGTATCATGATGTCTTGTTTTAGCTAATAAACAGAGCATTTCTTTACCAGTTAACACTACATAAAGCTGTTAGCTTGCTAACTGAAGATGCATTGAAAACACAAAGAGGGAAAAGTTTGATTTAAATGTTTTCTATAATACAGTGTGATATGTGAATAATAAAAACATTATTTTAACAGATTGTGATAAGTATTTTCACGTTATACCCGATAAATAGATGACATTAAAATTATGTAGTATTTGACTAAATATAACTAGAATTTAGAGCTAAAAAAATCAAATCAATTGTTTCAGTTGATAGTGAATGGATCACAAAATTATCATGGTATGAAAAAATGCATAATTTGTTTAAAGATCACATTTTATTAAATTTATATTACATTATTTGTGTTTTTACAGATGAATGTTAAGCGAGCATTTCTAGATGGCAAAGTACAAGTAGAGGAAATGAGCATACATTCTTAAATATACAATCCCTGGTGTTAATACTCTAACTGGAACATTAATTTAATATTAATAATAAATACACCAGTCTCAGCCAATGGAATGGCTTTGGGTCCAAGGGGAACAGGATTCTGCAGGCAGATAGGATCTGGTTTATTTTGGGCGTTACGTTTCATGTAACGTCATTCACAGACTGCATTACAGGAGCAACAGCTAAAAACAACGGTCCTACGGTCTTATATATAACCTTTGCTCCTAAAGCTCATACAGTCGTTCAGATCACCACATCTAACAGTACTGAACATGATAACTTCTCTGCTCTGCATGTGACTGGGTTACTGTTGTGTCGCGTACAGGCCTAGAATCAAAATGGGGGTAATTACCAAACTCCTCCAGGACAAAGACTCCTTTCACTGTATTGCACTTTTTAATGTGACTCAGCTCTATGAAAACCTAAAAAACAAACAAAAACAAACAAAAAAACAACAGGACACACTGTTACCAACTCAATCACACACTTGTGGGAAAACAAAAAAAGTATTTTCTGAAGAGATGACAATCTGGACAGTAACTGTAAAAACTAGGGAGAAACGAAGAAAGAACATGATAAGCAAGCTGTTGAGAAGCTATCAGAACTAAAATATGACTGCACAGAAAGAGAAGTTTCCATGCTGACAGGATTACATGGGCCAGTGACGCAAATGGAGAGCCGTGAAACTTTCAACATCTGAGCAGTCTTCATATTCTTGAGAGTAAAAATAACCCCAGATCTATATTTTTTGTCATTTTTCATTTGTATTAAATTAATCAACAAGTCAACACCCATAGCTGTTAGGAGAGTCTCGCTTTCAAAAGAAGCACTGTGTATTTACAATACTTGTCCAGCCAAGAGGAGAACTGCCTTCGTTCTACACTATTCATTTATGACGTGTTCTTGAGGCACTTGGAGACTTGTATAACAGATGTATTTTTGAAGCACTTAAAACTAAAGAGCTAATATAAACCCTTCAGCTGTGACCATTTGCACCAAAAGTGGGAACGAAATCATGGCACTGATCCCCCTACGTGCTGAAAGGGCCCATGCAAAGACATCCATGGAAAATTCCATCATCAGAAAAAAAAGACAGACACACAGACCAAAAAGAAACCAAAAAAAAGAGAGAGAAAATAATACAAAAGACATCAAAAAATAAGCACATAAAAAGTGGCGTCTGCCAGAAAAGCTACAGTACAAGGAAAAGAAATAAAAGGTAAATGAAAATGGTACACTAAAAAGCAAAGACGGCAGAGGTTGTGTACCTTCCGCTCCTTGCAGGGGGAGAGAGCATGGGAGAGAAACGGTTTGGATTATTATTGGACAAAAAGAGCACAAAACACCTTCTGGTGCTACGAGCCCACCCTTACGGTATTGAAAAACAACCGCTGATTCCATCCAGAAGGAACAAAGTCTTTGTACATTAGCTGTTAATATCTTACATTATGTTTACGTTAGTTTTGAATCCCTGATGTGTTCCCACCCCATTACCCTCCATGCCTCCTCCACCAGCAATGAAGACCAGCTCCCTCACACATGCCTACAGCCAAAACAGAACAGTGCCAAAACCATTACAACACACACAACTACACTACATAAACGATTTTTCAATTCAAAGTTTTACAGTTTCAATAGCGCTTAACTCTGCTGACATTTTACTTCTTAGCACTCTTTAAAAGCTCAAGTAACTGACTAGTGACCACTGCGAGGCACCCAAGTCCTCATATTATAGCGATATTTTGTTATTATTTAGTCAAGCTCATCTAGTTCCAAGCCTGTCATTCCAGCTCCTTCTTCTGCGGAACAGTTTTGGTGACCATTTGACTCCCATTTTTTGGGACAAAAAACTGACATTTCTCAAAATATCTTCTTTTACATTCCACTGAAGAAAGCAAGTCCCACAGGACTGGAACGACATGAGGGTGAGTAAACGGGTGAACTATCACTTTAAGGTCTTACAGCAGTGGAAGACTATAACCTAAGATAACCCAGACAAAAGACGTATGTTGGATACAAATAAAAAATATGGCTTATTTAAGGTTTGCATTGTTTCCTAATTGGTCTAGTCTTTTCCAGAGTTTCAGTGTTCCGTAACTACTGCTTCTCCTCCTTGAGGGAGTTCAATGGGATATGAGTTTTTTCAAATCAAACAGAAACCAGGATTTTGTTTTCTATACATAAGTTCAGTTCACATTAGAGCTTTATGAACAGCAAAGTAACAAGAGACATAACCAGGTTAAATAATCCCAGAACAGCAATATTAGGTGCAGCAGAAGGCGGACATATGGTCTTAATCACTTCAAGTAGAATATATCATATATGTATAATTTAAAACTATTAACAGATTGTCTCCCATTAGAGACAGTTTAAAGCATATGTTTATATAGTTGGTTAATTCAATTTATTAGAATTAAAACTCACTAAAGTGGTTTTAAAGTGGGTTTTAAATAGAAAATGTATTCTTTCAATCTCCCCAACAATGTATTTTGTACATTTTGAATATGTTTTGCACAAGGTTCTACATCTTACCTCTGGCACACCACAACAAACCGACATCACACCAACACACTCACAAACCGTAAGAACCAGAGCTGGGCACCGTGACCAATAACACGTCATACTAACACACACAGCGGGTGGAATGTTCTGACATTTGAAAAAGTAAATCTCTGCTTGTGATTATGCAACCCAAAAACAAACAGCCAGCAAATATAGCCAAACAACAACGAAAAAAAGAAAACAGCTATTCCTCTAAGAGATTCTTCAGGAACAACACTTACAGGCCTTTTCCATATTTTAATTTATTTTAGAGTCTAATATCAAAACAAATGCTTCATACTTTGATTATTTAACTTTTTAGGGCATTTTCTTATTACTTTGTCAGTTGTTCCAAAAAAATTCTCAAAGGAAGACAGGCACGAATAGAAAGAAAGAGTGAGAGGAAGGAAAAGAGATGATGAGATGAATACAGACGAGAAGTGTCAGAAAAGAGAAACAGGATTGGATGGAATGAGAATGAGAGGAAGGGTGGTGTTGAATCTGGCAAGCACTTCGTCATGGTTATGATAAATGCAACACCTCCTACCTGGCTATGCATAAATTTGAGGTTGATGCCTTCCAGCGTGACCTGAAGGAGACCACCCTCCCCTGTTTTCATGTCCTGTACTGGAAACTCGCCTCCCAGCTCTGGACCTACACACATGGGGGAGGAAAAAAAAGCAACTAGCATGAGAATATAAAAAAAATCCTTTGTTCCATCAAACAAGAGCGGTATAGGTTATATATCCAAAAACTACAAAGTAAAAGTGGGGCCACGTTTCCATTGGATGGACGCCAAAAGCCTCCATTTGAACTGTATTTACGACGTGACAAAGCCCATGCAACTACCTTTCAACAGGTTTTGGTGGTCGGTAAGATATACTTTTATGTCAGCAGGACACAATAACTTGCTTACATAGCCGTCGGAACGATTTGCTATTTTTGAACAGCTCTTGAAAAATCAAAAAAAAAAAAAACAAGCTCTTGGTTTTCCACAAAAATAGGTTAAGCGCACAAATTTTGGTAGCCGTTATAGATAAGTGGGAATAAATATCTTCTTGATTCCAAATCACAAGTATTAAACGATTTCTTAAGGACATGTTGGACGACGTGAGACTGGAGTATGCTGCTGAAAGATGGGCAGCTTAGCCACGCCGGAATTAAATATACATTTGATATGGAATTTAACAGTTTTACGTAATTTTTTGATCAAATAAACGGCCTAAGAGCGTTTTCCCCTCAAATTATTGACAAAAAACAAAAACAAACAAAAAAAACCTTACCGACCCAAAACTCTTGAATGGTTGTGTACAAAGATGCACAATGTACCTGGTTTGATGCTTTGTTGTCGTGCGGCAGCACGCTCCATGCTGTCTTTAACACAGTAGTACAGTTCCCGACACTTAACACACAAAAACACAGAGAAAGAGAAGTACAGTGACTGATTCCCATTTCCACTGACTATACTGAAACTAGGGCTGCACGATAAATCTACGACATGCGATATTTGTAAACGCGCATCTGGTCAGAACCGGTGTTCTGTAATCATCGGGTAAAGGTCTCCGTCACCTTCGGCTTGTGCACATTGAGCAGTCATTAACTACACAGAGCCGGTTGTTTGGGCCTGAGCTAGCTGCGCCAAAAGCTGCACGAATATGAACGTGTTGGCGCACTAGTCCATGAACAACGGCTTCTGTGTGTAGTTAAGTCTGCTCATGTGAAAGCACGCAACGGGTGAGGAGTTACCGCTGATTACAGGACCGCTTTACGACAAGATTGCGCGTTAAGATATCGTCAATGCTATTTATCGTTCAGCCCGAACTGAAACCATAAAAAAATTGAACTGAGGGGATGAACCGTCACAGTTTTGAAGTTGTGTTTTGTACTACAGTAGTGGCCTTTGCATGTGATGTGGGGTCACTAACCTCTCTTTTAGACTTGTTAATCTGGGTGTCGTTGACCGTTCCTCCTCCCCATACCCATACCGATTGGTCTTGGACGTGAGGTCATATGTAGGAGCTTCGCATACCACCAGCCCTCATACCGTTCAATGTTAATGCGCAAGCGATGCAGCCACACACACCTAAGACCACACGAGGATGAGAAAGAAGACATGATGCCATTGGTACAATAACGTTTTGTGTCAGGCAGGGACTTGGTAATGAGGGCAGCACGCTACACAAACTCATACCTCCCATGACAAAGATTCACCCATTGTATCAGTCCCATCTGCCCGCAATGTCGCTTCTTAATGTCCGCTGCCACTGTGGCACTGGATTGGGAATCTACCCGCGTCACGGTGCTGCAACAAAACAAACTATTCTCTCATGCCCTCATAACTAGTGCTGGATAATTGTGGCTACTGGTTTCCATGCAGTAGCTGTAACCTTCATTAACCGTTCTAACCAAAGGTGCGAGGCGTCCACAGGACTTCAGTTGATCTCTTACTGTTGTGAGAGGCCAAGTGAGATTTCCCCATAGGACGCCGTACCTTCTGTGCCGTGAATTGCTTTTTATTGACCTAAGAACGGAAGAGGTTTATTATGGTTTAGTTTATATTTTTGTGGAAGCCATGAGTGCGTTTATTTCCAGGATCTTATGACCAAAAGGTTCCAAAGAACGTTAGATATTGACCATAAATCTTTTGTAACATTAGTGAAGGGGTGGTCTTGTTTGTCACTTTTGATCAAATTAATGCCTCCCTTGCCAAATAAAGCATTGATTTTCTGAATAAAATGAAATTAAGTGAATTAAAAAATGAATTACTGACCCCAAACTGTTGAATGCTAGTGCCTGTATATATACTGTATATAAATGTAAATGAATATGTCACAACTGAACCGTTCACTTTAAAAATCTCCATATTCACTTAAATATATACGTGCATACCTTTATCATAAGCATGTAGGCGATCATGTTATGCAGGAGAGTGGCCAGTAGTCGGTCCTCATCATCCTCCAGTCTCTTGCGATCATGCTCTCCCAGAGACAGATACCTGAGAGACCACAGCACAGTCGTATTTGGACAATATAATACAAACACAACAGCACAGTTTACATCTGAATCCTAGCATGACTAAATAGCTTCTAGCTTAAACCATTCCAATATGTTGTCATTCTCCCGGAGCAGAACATGTGAAAGCATTTCAGCACGGTCAGATGGGTATAATTTGTATAAAAGCATGTGAACAACCAATATGCATTCTGCTATCAGTAAAGTACGTAAACTTTTGAAAACAGAGGATTATGAATGAAAGAGATTCATACTGGACTAGTTATGCGGATGTTTTTCCATTTCATTCTGTGTTGCTTTCGATTCGGTGTGAACACTAATGGTAGGCACTTAATAAAGAACATACTAACCTGTCAATCATTTCTTGTGGTCCCTGATCCATCCCCATTCCTTCCCTTTCCAACATAACGGCATCCAGGTAGGCATCCTCCCAGAACTGCATCTGATCCCACAGAGTAGAACGCTCCTTACCTACACATACACGCACATTTTCACTCTTAACTTGAGTAAAACAGTATTTCAACTAAACATGCCAGCATAAAACACTGTTTATTGTAAATGTAAGATGTTCAAGACATAGTCATAAAAACTAGAATAAATGAGTATTAAAATAAAACATCCTCCATACAATAACAGAAAGAGATGTCAAGCACCCCAAGCAACTGCGCAGCATGCAGTAAAAAATAGAGCTTGCTATCAAACCTTATGAAATTAATTTTAACACAGAGATAACACACGCCTCCATACATCTGCTTATTGTTTCAGCATTCCCATTCTCTCAAGCAGCTTTTATTACCCCTCGATTTCACACAAACACATTCAATTACAAAATAAAGTTGTCTTATCTGATCTGTCTGGCTTGTGTATTTTAACTCTCTCTTCATGCAAACAATACCATGCACACAGCAATACATTCAAATATATTTCATTTCTTAGAGAAAAAATAAAATAAATATAAAAACCCGCTACATGCTCCATACAAGACTTAAACACAGTCATAGTATGGATGTGAGGCAAGGCATGTAGTGTCTAATACTACAACTTCACAATCCCGAAATATAAACATCCCAAAGGTCAAAGGCAGCCATACTCAGAGAAAAGGTTTCCATGGCAGCATCCTCCAGTTGGTCCCAAACTGAGCTTTTATCTCGCCCTTCGTAGCATTAAACGGAAGGAGAAAAAGAAAAAGGAGAGAGAGGGAAAAGGAGGTGGCCGCAGAGCAAAAGGCATAGAAAGAGTTAGTGTTAGAAGCAAAGCCGTGTGCTGTCAGAGATATCCAAACCAAAAATTCATCACACGCTGGTTAATATGAGGACATATTTGGAGCTAAACAAAAAAAACAGCAAATTAACAGAACACTTTACAAAGCTCAAATGATCAGAATATAAGCAGAGTTTACAGAACAAACTGTTGCAATCGTTGTTCTGAGCAGCAGACATGTTATTACAACTTGAAAACGCTGAGGTTATGGAAATCCAACAAAGACAACTTTTGGAAATACCTCATCATTTTAATGAACACAGACATTAAAAAATAAGTTGATTACTAAAGCAGTGAGAACGGACATGAAAGAAGAGAAGAAAAAAGGAAACAAAATGAATGGAGGGAAAGGAATGTTGAATGGATTAAGGAAGCGGATCAACTCTTACCCAGCAGCCCCTCACACAGATAGATCCTCATGCTAATATCCTCGAGGGGCGGAGCTGGTGCTCCCTTATTAACACCAAGAGGTTCCTTCACTCCTGGCTTCAGCTTATGAGTCTTGCCCTATATGTGTGACATTGACAATTGTCCATATTCATTATTTTATTATCTTTAATTTGATTGGATGCGGTGAAGAGGATGACTAAAACAAAGAGAACTACTTACAAACACAGAGCTGGTCGCAGGGTTGGTCTCAATCTCACTGTCAGACAGTGTGCCACGGGACAGGTTGAGATGTTGAGCATGTCTTCCTGTCAGGCCGTCTCCAGCAGTGCTGCTCAGGTCACTGTCCGCACCCAGCGTCTCACCTGAGCTGTTACTCACCTACAGATCCAAGGTCAGAGATCAGCAACAGCATAACAAACAAGAGGGATTATGCAGCTACTTAGTGGGATCGTTCATTATAAAATGAAAAATCAAAATGTTGTTTAAAATCTGCATGATTTTAGATTTTTCTGCAAGATGACAATAAGCAGATTTTTTATACTAATGTTTAAAAGTTTGGAATTGTTAAGATATCTTAATGTTCTTGAGAAATGACTGCTACTCAAAGCTGCAATTATTTGATCAAAAACACAGTAAAAACAACAATATTGTGAAATATTACCATTTAAAATATCTGGGAATTTCTATTTTAAATGTATTTTATTTCTGTGATGTCAAAGCTGAAATTTTCAACATCATTACTTCTTCAGTCTTCAGTGTCACCTCATCCTTCAGAAATCATTCTAATATGTTGACAGTGCTTAAGAAACATTTTCTATTATTATTCTTTGATGAAAGTAAAGTTCAAAAGAACATCACATATTTGAAACTGAAATCTTAAGTAACTTATACATCTATTTACTTTAATTTTAGACCAATTAAATGCATCCTTTTTTAATAAAAGTATTAATTTAATTTACTACATATGATCTGGATGGTATTTTAGGGAAAGGATGGCAGTGTCTCTGTAATGGCCGTGCCCTACCACTGTGCTGGCCTCTGAGTCCTGGCTGGTGCTTCTCTTCAGAGCAGGAGGCTCGGAGCTCGCCTGGGATTCTGTATCACTCTTCTGCAGAAGGGACAAGCAAGAAGAACAAAGATGAAAAAAAAGAACAATATGAACAACAATATGTACAGGTATTTTTACATTAGGGCTGAACGATTAATTGCATTTGCGATAATATCGCGATATGAAAAACGTGATTTTTCAATCGCAGAGGCTGCGATTACACTCGGTAATTTGACGCGAGAGTAAAGAGGTGTGTTCAACTTGAAGATCGATCGGTGTATGACATCAAAGTACGGCGAGAGAAAGCATAAGGAGACGTCTGCGCTCTCTTATAGCTCTCGCAGTACTTTGATGGCACACACCGATCGGTCTAAGCAGTGCTGCTTCAAGTCGAACACATCTAAGCAGTCTTCAGAGGAAGCATCAAGTTGGCACGCTACAGTGTTGCCAAGTCCGCGGTTTGGGGAGCCCCTCCAAAAAACTTGTATTTTACTGCCTGGAACGCAAGTTTTACCGGTGGACCACCCCTCGAAACGAGATTGGGCTAGTTTTGAGTAGCAATTGGGCGGGTTTTGTTGTGAAAACCTGGCAACCCTGGCACGCTAGCGGAAATGTTTGAAAGCGTATATGAACGTACTTCAAAACGGCACATTGAAATTACTCAAGCAGTAACAGTGTTACGGTGCATTTCATTACTGAAGACTTCGACCTTAAAGGGGTCATATGATGCTGCTAAAAAGAACATTATTTGTGTATTTGGTGTAATGAAATGTGTGTATGTGGTTGATGCGGTTTAAGGTAAAAAAAAACCCATTATTTTCCACATACTGTACATTATTGTTTCTCCTCTATGCCCCGCTTTTCTGAAACGCGTCGATTTTTACAAAGCTCATCGGTCTGATAAGCGAGGTGTGCTGTGATTGGCCAGTATCCAGTG
The DNA here is from genome assembly GCA_018155175.1 of Sinocyclocheilus anophthalmus. Taxonomy (NCBI): domain Eukaryota; kingdom Metazoa; phylum Chordata; class Actinopteri; order Cypriniformes; family Cyprinidae; genus Sinocyclocheilus; species Sinocyclocheilus anophthalmus. The sequence continues at coordinate 160,267 of JADLZN010004767.1, forward strand.
CGTTGTGATTGGCCAAATACCTCAAGCGTGTGACGTAAATGTTACGCCCCTTATCATACTGTGATGATGCCCTGTCAGGCCAGAGCGACAAGACAAAAACCTGTCATAAACATAAAACTTGTCTGCATTTGTGATCGGAGAAATGACAAACAACAAGCGCTACTCTACACTGCTTAAAACTCGCGTTTGAATCATCAGTGGCAAATCCTTTAAATATGAAAACGTACTTACAGTCTATGAGTCAAAACACCCGGCATTGTAGTCTACTCTCCCAGAAAACAGTCCTCATCCTCCGTAAAATGAGCTGTACACATCTGAATATTTGGTTTTGAACTGTTCTGGAACAGTGTTGTAAAAAAAACTTAACCACTGATTTCTAGTCGTGCCCTCTTTTGGAAGGCCACTTCCACGAAACACAGACGTCTTCACACATGGTGGTGGCGGTGGCAGCACAACATAAGTTAACTCTTCCTTTCTTGCGTTGAACATTTGTGGCAGCTTTTATGCAAATCTCCCCAAAGCCCACATCGGGATTGACATGTTGGAGCGGGTCCTAAACGAGGCGTTTTAGGAAGGTATGGACCAGTCTTAACTTTTATAAAGAATAATCTCTTTGGATTTGAGACTTTATTCTTAGCAACTTTACAGATCTTCTTTATACACCAACAGCTTGTAACACTTCAAAGAGAAAAAAAAATCGCATCATATGACCCCTATAAATATACGATATTATAAGTAATATAGAATTTCTTATTTATTAAAGTCCTGTCTAAAGCGTGGTTCTCAAAGTGTGGGGTCGGCACAGCCGCCATTATTGGCAGGGGGGGCGCAGCCATCAGCAGAAAAAAGAACCGAAATAAAACGGTAAACAGCCAAATGACGTAACTTAAATGGGAGTGATCCGTTTGTGAAAGGGAAGAAAGCCATAGATGAAATTCCACAGTATGGAAGCATATATGTAGCGAAATTCAATTTAAAATGCAGTATGCAAAATGGCAGTGCAATATTCAAAATGGCAACGCAATATTCAAAATAGCATTGCATTTCTGTATTTAAATTTACATTTTCAATTACCCATACTTGTAAAGTTTGGTGCAAAAAGAAAATGAAAATTAAATTATATAATTTACATTAGCCATTTCCAACAGTAGTCTTAATATGTAAACATAACATAACATAATCAAACATAATTAAAATAAATTATTTACTTTTCCAACAAAAGCAGGGTTTCTGCGGGGCATTGAAAATGATTAAAAGTCATTAAATTACTTAAATAACAATTTTTTAATAACAGTCATTCAGGACTTCCATTCAAAAACTCGGAAAGTCTTGATTAATTAAAAAAAAATTAATTGTATAATTAATTTAAATTAATGTTTCTAATAAATACATTTATAACAGAACCTCAAGTAAACTACATGTTGTTTTGTTTAGTCATATACAGGTGGGAGATTTTTCAATTTATTACTCAGAACGACTTAGAATAGCCTACAACTCCTTTAAAGACTTATTCAGGGAAGTATGCAGGAAATGGTTGAGTATTATTTATGGTATAAAATATCTTTATTGTAAATGTTTGTAATGTCCATTTATAGTCTTTACACAGAAGCTTGGCTCCTTAAATGTTTAAACACAAGCTAATTTCAAGACGCTGGCATCACGTAGGTCACCCGCAGTGCAAGACGCTCAAAGCTCAAGACGTTCGGATAGACGTCCGGTTTGACGTTTGATCGGTCGGTCGGCCGTTTGAACGTTTGATTTTAGCATGGAGTACACTTCATATATTTCTCTGTTCACACTCCACTTCATCTGCCAGTGAATTCAACGATCTTATCAGATCTCCAGCCGCCATGTTTCGAACGATCCAAACATAACACGCTTCCGCCAGTCCCTGCCTTGAAGCAATGATTGACGAGGGTGGGCGTGGTCAGCTCTGAATGCATTTTCAAAGGCCACCTGTGAATTGGTTTGCTGACAATATTCATTATGATAATAATCCAGTGTTCTCCTTGTTATCCTACATGCATTTAGGACAAATTAGCATGGAAATTATCATTTTGCTACCATTCCTGCTTGGACATGTACACATTTCAAATCATTGTGTTATACATTGTTAATTTGCCAACTTGAAAGCATTAAAATTGGTGCATTCAATTTACATATTAATACTACTGTTAAATTGCAAATGTAAATTATTAATTTGTTTCATTTCATTTTCCCTTTTGCACCCAAACTTTGCACGTATGGGTATGGAAAATTAAAATTTTAAACAAGAAATACCTTGCCATTTTGAATATTGGGGCTTTGCCATTTGACTATTGCCTTGGCCATTTTGAATAGTTGCTTTTAATTGAATTTCGCTACCTATAACGCTTCCATAGCGCCGACCCTGGCGTTCTTGGTGTCATCTCAAAAAGCTAAATGCAGACAATTATGACTAGGCATATCTTGCTCGTCGGCTCACTCACACCGTGTCTAATAACCGGACGCTACAGATTGTTCGCTTCGTGGCTGCAACACGCTCTACCTGGGACCGGCAAAGCGCCGTTGCAAATCATTTGAACTTTGTGTCAGTACGTAATAAATAGAACAAGGCATCAGTTTACTGACTGTCAGGATTTGGCATGTCGCGTCACTGATTGATAATGGTCTACTGTATTTTTAAACCGCTCCAAAAACCGCTCCGCGCCCGTGGGGTAGACACGGTTTGTTTTAAATTTTTTCGTTTTGGGTTAAGGAAACAGCCCTGCTTGGTGGTGTGGGGTGTGCCTTTAATCCCATTTTTTTGCGGACAGCATGAAACTCCACAATAAAAAAAAAATAAAATTAACAAATAGATAATAATAATAATAATTACTAATAATAATAATAACAATTTTATTCCTGTCTCTATGGCATTTTGTTTTTTCCCCAATGTTTTTTTTTTTTTCCAAGTGAAATTGCCCCCCAGTGTTTGTTTGTTTTTGTCCCCCCCTGGGTAAGTTTTTTTTTTTGTACAATAAAAAAAAGCCATGAAAATTTTTTTTTCAATACTTTTTTTTAGTGGGAAATTTTTAATTTGGGGTTTATTCGGAGTTTGTTTGATGGGATTTTTTGGTAAAGAAGGGGGGGGGGGGGGGGGGCGGGGGGGGGGGGGGGGGGGGGGGGGGGGGGGGGGGGGGGGTGGGGGGGGGGGGGTGGGGGGGGTGGGGGGGGGGTGTTGGGGGGGGTGGTTTGGGGGGGGGGGGGGGGGGGGTGGGGGGGGGGGGGGGGGGGGGGGGGGGGGGGGGGGGGGGGGGGGGGGGGGGGGGTGGGGGGGGGGGGGGGGGGGGTGGGGGTTGGGGGGGGGGGGGGGGTGGGGGGGGGGGGGTTCCCTTAAATAGGTTTTGGTTAAAAAGGGGGCACAACCCAAAAAAAGTTTTTTGAAAGAACCACTGGTTCCCCCCCTAAAAAGGTTTTAACAACAGTGTTGTTTTAAAAATTCCGTCCCCCCCCCCCCTGTGGTGGTTTTTTAACATATGTTTTTTTTTGTATTAACCAATGAACTTTTTTTTTTTTGAAAATGGAAACCCCTAAAAATATTGGGTGTAACGAAAAACCAGATTTTTTTGGAAATTTTTAAGTATTTTTCCCCTTGGCAATCTAACTTCGGTTTTTGTGGTGTGATTTTTTTTTGTTACGTTGACCTGACTTTCATATAATGTTTTTACACCAGGTCTTGTATTTTGGGTTTGTCCCCCCCCGTGCCTTTTTATGTTTTTTTGTTCATAATTATTTTACAGGGGCGTTACAAGGTGTTGGAAGTTCACAACATCAAATCAAATATAACTGGGGGTGAGTTTTTTGTTGAATTGTTTAAATAAAAATGCCCCCCCCCATTCCCATATCATTCTGGCCCATCCACCTAATTTTTTTTTCAATTTAAAGATTATAGGCCCACCCCCGGGCCCCCTAACAGAAAAAAAAGAAAACCATTTTGTTTGTAATCTACACAGCATAAATTTGGGTGGTTTTTGGGTCATACTAAAATAAATACATGAATTTATAGCTGTTCCCCTTTTTTTTTGAATAATACAAGACATAAAAAAAAGAAAGCTTTTTTTTAAAAAAATATTGCATTATTAAAATCCCGCAATCGCAATTTGTTTGGTAACAAAAACTTTTTGTTTTTTTTTTCCCCCAAAACATTTATCCCCCTAGTTTTAACTACAATTTAAAATTTTTCAAAAATAAAAAAATATTCCCCAAAGTTTGTTTTAAAAGATTTTGTAAAATTCGTGATTAGTAGGTTTTTTTTAAAAACCCCACCCCTTTTTGGGCCGGAAAACGTACAACTGAGGCCCCCCCCTTGGTTTGCCACACTGAATTCTGTGTGTGGGGAATGTTCTTTTTTTTCCGTCATTGTCCCCCCCCCTCAACCTTCCCCCAGACGCTTGTTTTTTTTTTGCTCCCAATCCACCCCGTAAAAAAAAAAAAAAACATAATTCCAGCAAATCCATTATTCCTTTCCCAATCCCATTTTAATACTCCCCTGCAAAGCCAATTTCTGGGGGAAAACGTTCACCATGACCCCTTAACCAGCCGACCCCCTGGAAAGGCCCAATCCCACTGGTTTTTTTGTCTAGAGAGGTGGGCCCCCCCCCATCCCCCATTCGATTATCAAAACAGAGGGGAATATTCCCATTTTCCAGCCTGGCCTGCCCACTCCTTAGACCCTTAACCGCGTCCCGGCAAAGAGGAGAAACAATAAATGGCCTTGTTGGTTCCCATATTTTGGGAAAACCTCACAGCAGCCCAGTTCACTGAAAACAGTGGGGGAACCAATCATTTGTTTGTTTTGTCAAGTAGCCGCAAGTAAATCACCAGATCACCCACAGAAAAACAGAAAGGCGTACCCACACCCATGCAGGCAAAAAACCCAGTCCACATCCATTCCCAAACAGGAAGAAGCTTTTCCAGCCCTACAACCTAGCCCCACCTCCAACTGGCCTTCCTTAAATGAAAAGAAACCCCTGAAAAAATAATTTGGCCGATTTTGCAAACCCCCCACCTTGGGGGATAAAAATTTTTCGATTTACGCTTTAAACACTCTACAAAAAAAATTGAATCAAAATCAAAAAAAAAATAAAAAATAAAACAAAAAAAAAAAATTTCCTACAAGCGCAATTCCCCCCCAAATCCCTTTTCTGGGTAAAATCCCCCCAAAGCGGAAACGTTTTTGTTTTACACAACAGCAACATTTTTTTCCCCTTTCACAGGTGTTGATGGTGGTTTTTTCGTGGACAAATCCTTTTTGAAATTCCTTTCCAAAAACTTTATCCTCCCAATATTTCCCAGACTTTTGCCCATCAAAAAAGTGGAAGATAATAACCAAAAACAAAAGAATGAAACACATGCCCCTGGTGGTTCAGTTAGTCATTTTGAGACTTAACACCGTAAATTAGAAAACCTGTGGTGCTGCCAAATTACATTTTTTTTACAGATGAACCCTGAACCAGCCAAAATGAAAAATTTTTAAAAAAAATGTAAAAAAGGTTTTAAAAAAAAAAACCCTAGGCCCACTTCGATGTTTTAGATTAATCTATTTCCATCCGGGGGGGTCCCAAAAACAAAGGTGTACATGCTTTTTTCCCCCAAGGAACGTTTTGCCCAAGTTTTAAAACAAAGCCCCAAAGGACCCCAGTTCCCCCCCCCCCAAGAGTAAAAAGGGGATGGGCCCCCCCCATTAAAGTAACCCGAGGGTACTACGAAGAAAGACACCAGACTGGGTTTAAAAAAATTTAATCCATTTTTTGGTTATTGTTTTCCAACAGTAAACATCGGTAACGGTAAAACCTTTGTTTTGGTTTCCCCCCCTGATTTTTTGCTTTAAAAATAATTGTTTGATTTTGGCCAACCTACCACAATGTAAGGGCCCCCGAAACTTTTTTCAATCCCCCACAGGAAAGAAACTCAACTATGAGGTGTAATACACTTGGACAACATTTTTTCCCTTAGTGCAGTGGGGTTCACCCTTTGCCAAAAATGTATTTTTTTTTTTTAAGAGGCCTGACTAGGACAAAAAAAACCCAAAATTGGGGAACTAACAGCATAAAAAAAAACACTCCTGTTTTTTTTTTCAATGGGTTTGGGGTGAGACCCTTTAAAAAACCATGAATGGTGGTGAATTACCAATTGGTAAAAAAAAAGGCCTCCTGACATTTCCCCCTGGCCTCATTGCCCCAACCCCCAGAAAAAAGTTTGTTCCCTCAAGTAAAACACACCCAAGCCCTAATAATGTGTTCCCAAGTAACTTCACTCTGTCCAAATGAACCAAAAAAAACGCCCATCCCAGTCCCCCCCCCCAAGAAGTCCCAAGAAAAATTTGCCACACATTAGAAATACAACTGTCCCCCCCCCCCAAAAGATACCTGGATTTCATTTTCAAAGTAATTGAATTTTTAAATCTAATGTGTACAAGGGGCCCCTTTCATTTTTTTTTATACCTCAATAAAAAATTGAACCTTGGGAAATTTGGGATGTTTTTTGCCAAAAATTGTTTTTTTAACTTGGTTTTGCAATCTAAATAACCTTTGGCCCTTTTTAATTCAAATGCAATTTTTTTAATTTTTCCCCTTTTTGTAAAATAATTTTTTTTTGGGCCCACAAAAAATGGGTTCCCCCCCCCCCGCCTACAAAATGGGTATTTTTTTTTTTTGAAAAGTATTGTGAAAACTTTTTGGGGAGCGAAAAGTGTCCTTGCTTTCCTCCCCCCAACACAAACAAAAAAGTTGGTTTTGACAAGGAAAAGAGGGAAACCTTGGTTTTGTCCAAATAGAAATTTACCCGCGGTTTTTTTTTTGCCAGTTTTTATGCAAAAAGAAGTCCCCCCTAAAACTGGGGTGGGGGCTTAGGGAAGTGAAATTCCCCTTTAACTCCCCCCACCCCCTGGTTTCCCCTTGTTTTGTTTTTTCCCAAAGCTTTTTTTTTTGCTTTTCCCCCCCCCCCCCCTGTTATTTCCCTGGGTGGGGCCTTGCCTTCCCACCCTCTACCCAAGACATTCAATTTTGGGTCAAAGGCAGGAGAAGCAAGGACAGAAGAGAGAATCAGAGAGCCCGGTTTTGTGAAAATTGTCCAGAAATATTGGAGTGAAAAGCTTTTTGTTTTTTTTCTTTTTTTTTTTTTTTTTTAAAGAGAGAAAGAAAA